>JBAMYA010044893.1:0-12114 GCA_037176975.1 Arrhamphus sclerolepis
TCAGTTTTCTTATTCTGAGATTTTACAAATAATAATCATGTTTTCATATTGTTAATAATATATAATATCATTATTATTAATAGTAACAACAATAATAATAAATGTTCTAAAGTGATTTTTTTTAGCTCAGCTGCATAAGGCAGACCAGGACCGGGACCTGGACACCTACCTGACTCCGCGAAGCTGATGATCTCGGAGGTCTCGGACTGGACCTCGTTGCTGAAGGAGTTCTGTCCGTCCAGGCTCGGGATCTCCACGCGGCCGTCCTCGCGCACCTTCCCGGCGTGCAGCCTGCGGAGCGCCGTCACCATGGCCGCCTTGGGGATCGGGTGCGTGATGTTGGGCCGCTCCCGCATCTGCAGCCGGTCCAGGATGTGTCTCTTCACCGCCTCCACAAAGTCGATGTCCACCGGCTGCTCCGGCGTCCTCAGGCCGCAGGACGCGCACGCCTGCTGCGCGGAGCTGTCCGAGCCGCCGTTGCAACGCACGCAGAGGACGCACGCGACCAGGCAGGACACGAGCACGCGGCAGAGACGCATTTTTAACAAGAAAAGAGGAGAAGAAAAAAGAAAAAAGGCTTCAACACGCGTGTAAATGTTTAAGTTCCGGGAGAAAATCCACTGGGGCTCCAGAAGAAATCCACACAGGAGTCTCAAATATTCCCCAAAAGACCCGCAGAGGAGCTCCGAACCTCCAGCTGGGTCAGCTCAGCCTTTAAAGTGAAGCTTCATCTCTGGGTTTTAGAGGACCTCGGTCCTGACACCAGTCAGTCCACTTTAGTCCAAATCTACTTCAGACAAAAGGAAGGGGAAACCAGAGACTGGAGCACCTGGCTGCCATCAGAGTACCAAACTAGAAGTCCCGGTTGGTCCCGGTTAGTCTCGCTTGGTCCCAGTTAGTCCCGTGCCTTTACCGGTCCGTGGACTCCGGATGCTCAGCTCCAACTGATCTACACCCCCTTTTCTCTGTCAGTCTTTGAAATCCAGGAGGCTCTGTGCACCCAAAGTTTTTATAGGAGGAGGAACCACGTGGGATTTCCACCAACTGAAGAGCGGATTAGAGAGACTGCAGAGCTGTCAGAACACCAGGTCCGTGTCCTGGTCTGGAGCAGGGTTCTGGTCTCGGGCTGGGTCCTGGTCTGGAGCAGGGTATTGGTCTGGAACAGGATCCTGGTCTGGAGCCGGGTTCTGGTCTGGAGCCGGGTCCTGATCTGAAACAAGGTCCTGGTCTGTGGCAGGGTCCGGGTCTGGAAAAGGATCCTGGTTTGGGGCAGGGTCCGGGTCTGGAACAAGGACCTGATCTGCAGCAGGGTCCTGGTCTGGAACAGGGTGCTGGTCTGGATCAGTTCTGGTCACATGACCTAAACTGTCATCACTTCTCTGAGGAGCCTCATCAAACCTCCATCTGTCCAAATGTAGAAAAAACACACTTTTAGTTTGAATTCTAAAAATAGACCTAAAATGTAAAATTTAAAGAGAAATATTTCCTGCTGGAAACTTTGAATTAAAAGTTTGAGGCTGATTTCCAAACAAACGCCGCCATCTAGTGGCATAAATACCTCATTACACCTCAATGAATAAAAACCTCTGCCTACTCTTTTGATCCTGTTTTGTTTGTGTAAAAACTGTCCTTCAACTCAAAAGTTTATTTCTGTAGCGCCTGTTTACATCAAAGTAGTCTTTAGTTCTTCTCAGAAACCCAGATCATGACCCCTGAGACCATGGCAGTGGACAGTGAACAGAAAAAACACACCCTTGGGAAGAAACCTGGACCAGGATCTGGATCAGTTCTAGCGGGGAACCCTCCTGCTGATATCCAGACATGAGGAGGGAGGCAGGACAGAGAGGATGAAGGACAGAGAAGATGAAGGACAGAGAGGATGAAGGACAGAGAGAGGAAAGTGACAAAAACATCCAAATATCTGCTCTAAATCTATAAATCTGTGGTGGTTGGAGGGTCGGACTGCAGGTCCACCACACCAGTGTTCATCCCACAGTGGACACCAGTCTACAGGTGCAGATAAACACCAGGATGGTCAGAAGATGGAAGGTTTGGGAGGAGAGGAGGAGCACATCACCACGATATCAGCTGAAAAAGGAGAAGAGAGAAGAGACTACGGAAGAAAGACAATGTTGATTATATGAAATCCATCCATCCATCATCTACACCCGCTATTTCCTGTGCAGAATCACGGGGGTCTGCTGGAGCCTATCCCAGATCTCCCTGGGCGAAAGGCAGGGGTCCACCCTGGACAGGTCTCCAGTCCATTGCAGATTCTACGAAATCATTCAGGACAATCTTAGACTGAGATCAGACAGACAGAAGATGCTCAGTGGACAACAGGACTCCCCCCAGCAGCCTAGGCCTATAGCAGCATAACTAGGAGGCGGTCTAAGAAACTCCCCCCACCAACCTAGGCCTGTAGCAGTATAAATAGGAGGTGGTCTAAGAAACTCCCCCCAGCAGCGTAGGACTATAGCAGCCTAACTAGGAGGTGGTCTTAGAGACTCCCCCCAGCAGCGTAGGACTATAGCAGCATAACTAGGAGGTGGTCTAAGAGACTTCCCCCCAGCAGCCTAGGCCAATAGGCGGAGCAAACCATGTGAAAGGCAAAACATTGTTACAAAATAGTGTTCCGTGAGGGTTCCCACCAGCCCGGCTGCCCGCTCCAACCGGGTCCGATCTGGACTCCAGGCGAAAAAAAGGGAAAAAAAACTTGCTGGAAACTGGCTTTTTCATCTCCCGATACTGCCCAGCTGTAGCCAGTCTGGAAACCAAACCATCTGCCTGTTCCCAGAACTCCAAAAGCATACACTGCATACTGCCACTCCTCAACATGACTAGGTGATCAATTATGATTTTCTCTGGCCAACTTACCCAATCAACCCCCGTCTCCACAGCCCAGCAATATCCAGTGCTAAAGAAACATAAAGTGAACTAAATGGGAGAAGAAGAAGAGGGACAAAGGATTAAAGGCCACATCAGTACATCACACCTAGGAGCATGGGGCTCTGGATAACGTATCTGCCACAATATCATCAGAACCTCTAATGTGGCGGACATCCAAACAATAGGACTGCAGAAACAACATCCATCTCATTAATCTGCAGTTTGGACACTGCAATGAATGCAGGAATGTTAACAGACTGTGATCTGTGTAGACCACCAGAGGAGCACTACCAGAATCCAAGTATTCAAATGTTGCAAAGCCCAAATGAGTGCAAGTGTCTCTTTTTCAATTACAGGATAATTTAACTGAAAATGATTGAATTTTTTGGAGTAAAAACTCACAGGTTGGTCAACCCCACGATCATCACTCTGAGATAACACAGCACCCGCACCTACATCACTAGCATCCACCTGCAGGTCAAAAGGATGACCCATGCGTGGAGCTGCAAGAACAGGTGGAGAACAAAGAACAGATTTGATGTCGTTAAAGGCTTCCTGACAGGAAGATGACCAAGTATACTTCACCTTGTCTTTCAGCAAATCTGTCAAAGGAGCAACCACAGTGGAAAGGTTATTACAAAAACTGTGATAATACCCCACAAGGCCAAGAAACCGCTGGAGTCCTTTTTTGTTGCCGGAATGGGATACTGCACATTTGCAGTAACTTTGGCTCCCACTGGTCGCACATTCCCTTGACCCACCACCTTACCTAAATAGGTAACAGTGGCCTTAGAAAACTCACACTTGGCCAAATTTATGGTCAGGTGTGCGATAGCCAGCCGTTCAAACAGTTTTCTAACACGAACCAGATGTTCTTTCTACGTATTACTAAAGACCACAACATCATCTAGGTACACGGCACAACCCTCCAACCCAGACACAACCATGTTCATAAGGCGCTGGAACGTTGCCGGTGCATTTCGTAATCCAAAACTCATGAACAGACCGAAGGGAGTTATAAAGGCAGAAATCTCCCTAACTCTCTCAGACAATGGAACTTGCCAATAACCCTTCAATAAATCAAACTCACTCACATATTGAGCTGAACCAACCTGGTCAACACAATCTTCCATACGCGGCAGCGGGTGAGCATCTGGTTTTGTAGCCGTGTTCACCTTTCAATAGTCTGTACAAAATGTAAAACTCTTGTCAGACTTCTCCACCAGTAGACAAGGTGATGCCCAGCCAGATGTAGATGGTTCGGTAATACCATTATCAAGCATGTACTGAATCTCTGCATCCATCACCTTCTGCTTCTCCTCAGAAATTCTGTAGAAACGCTGGTGGATTGGTTGTGCTTCACCTACATCAATGTCGTGCTCAATCAGATGAGTCTGACTTGGCACATCACCGAACAAACAGGAATATTCATTAATAACAGCAGTCAACTCAGCACCTCCCTCCTGAGGCAGATGTCCAACCAAAGAGTCCAGATCCCTCAGGGCATCAGAATTCCTCAATCGGCCCGTCAATAAGCTCTCATTAGGTGGAATAACCCCATCATTTTCTAGAACAGACAAGGAACCCAAACCAGCTGCTGTAGTAACTACCGAAACAGCCTTTTCAACCTGCTTCCCCTCACTGGTCGCGGTAGAGGTCTGCGAGTCCTGAGTATAATAAGGCTTCAACAAATTCACATGGTAAAGTCCTCAGAAAAGGGTAACGCAGAGCTCCTGATATATGAAGTAGACGCCCCAGTATCCCTCAAAATCATTACCGGCACAGCAGCAGGACTCCCCACTAGGGACACATGGCCGCTCGAAACAAGAGCTGAATAATCTATCGAGCCCAAATCGCACCTCTGTCCCACCTTCACCTGTTCAGAGGAGGAGACAAAACCAACATGTTTCTCAGAGGCAGCAAAAGCAACAGATTTAACCTGGACACCCCGTTTAGGACATTCACGCTTCCAATGACCCCTGGTCCTACAACAGTGACATATGTCAGTTGAGTCAAAAGGTACATGACCACCTGCAACCCGTTCTGACCCACTGTTACGTAGGTCGGAACCAGCACTGTCCTCCCCCCTCACACGACCTGCCACACCAAACTGACCACCTCCCCTGTAACCAATGTGTGTGGTACTCACGACCACCTTTGTGTGTAGCACACACTCATCCGCCAGTTTAGCAGCTTCAGCAGCTGTCTTCACATTATGCTCACTGATGTATACAGCAATGTGACTCGGAACAGAGCTTTTAAACTGCTCCAAAGCAACCAGCTTACAGAGGTCAACAAAGGTACTAATTTTTAAGGAAGAACACCACCTACCAAAATGGATCCCCAGCTCCCTGGCGAACTCAACATGAGTTTGTTTCCCAGCCTTCGCCCAGGTCTGAAACCTCTGTCGATAAGCCTCCGGTTCTAACTCGTAAGCTGCTAAAACGACTTTCTTAACGATAGCATAAACTTTACTCTCATCCACCGCGAGAGCAGAGTACGCTTCTTGAGCCTTACCTGTTAACACACACTGTAACAGCAGTGTCCGGTCGGGATCAGACCAACCCCTACCGTCGTCAATACGCTCGAACGGTGGAAAAAATGTGTCTGGATCCCATTCAGAAAAGTGAGGACCTAAACGCAGGTTGTTGGCAACATCAAATACACTAGAAGCAGATCTACCGTTAGTGTCCAGAGAGGCGCGGCCGGTACCGGTTAAACTCAACCTACGTTCTTCAAGCTCCAATCTTTTCACCTCCAGCCTCTTCTGTTCTATCCCAGCCTGCAGCAAAAGCAACTCCTGCTGCTGCTCAAAGTCAGTCAAATTAGCCTTAATAATAGCCTTAAGGCTCTCCTTAGACCGCTTATCACCAGGCTCCAATTTAAAATGCTCAGCGATTTTTAACAACTGGTCACGTGTGCAGCGCTCCAACCCGTCCTCCGACGGATCTCTTAAAAAATCCTCAACAGAAGCCACATCACAGCAACATTATCCACACAACCAAAAACAACAAAGCCTCGAGTTCTGACTTACCTGTAGCGCCCTGAGCTCACATACGCCCCACACGCCCACAACGTCATGGGTGCTTGTCCCTCTAGCTACCTAACCCAGAACAACCTAAGCTCCTCCCTAGTCTTCGGATGTTACATGTGGTGGATATTTATGCACTAGCGCCCGAGAGCCCGGTAAAGTAACTGCTAAATGGCGACCCACCTGCGGCTCCAGATGTGCTCCCGAGACAATGTTCTAGCCACACTCACACCACGCTAATACCCCCTGGACACACCCCCACAATGAACTCCATAGGGGAACTCACTGTTAAGCCTAACAGGGACAGAGCCACTGCAACTTACTACGGCTGAAGTGGGGTCAAAAACGCAGAGGCCACTACACACCCCAACCTCAAAACAGAGTTACAACGGCTGCTCCACTCACCCAGACAAACCCGCTTGCCAACATCTCCCAACGGAACAGATGTCAGAACTTAAAACGCATGCCTAGCAGAAAATCACCAACAATCGGTGTCAACTTTCCCGGATGAGCCCCCACTTGTTAAGCCCGGCTCAAAGGCCCTGACAAAAGTGGGACACACACGGAGCAAACCAAGTGAAAGGCAATTTAATGTTACCAAATAGTGTTCCGTGACGGTTACCACCAGCCCGACTGCCCGCTCCAAGTGGGTCCGATCTGGAGGCCAGGCGAAAAATAACGAAGGGGAAAAAAAAGAAAAAAAAACTTGCTGGAAACCGGCCTTTTTATCCCCCAATACCAGCCCAGCTGTAGCCAATCTGGAAACCAAACCATCTGCGTGTTCCAGTCCACTAGGACTGGAGGGGGCTGTCCTAGTAGACTGGAGGGGGCTGGGGGACTGGAGAGACTCCCCCCAGCAGCCTAGGCCTATAGCAGCATAACTAGGAGGTGGTTTAAGAGACTTCCCCCCAGCAGCCTAGCCCTATAGCAGCATAACTAGGAAGTAGTCTAAGAGACTACAGAGTTAAAGGCTTTAGGCTAACCTTAAATGTAGAGAGGGAGTCTGCTTCCTGGATGTAGGTTGGGAGTTGATTCCATAATAGAGGAGCCTGTTAGCTGAAGGCTCTTTAGCTCTGCCCTGCCATCCCATGTGGGGTTGCTGGAAAGTACTCCTAAAGGGGACTCCTTTTTTTTGCTGGAGGACTTACACCCTCACCTGGGCAGAGACAGTGGCCCCTGGAGGGGTGTGATTGAGAGGTCCGGCCTCTCTGATCTGAACCTCAGCAGTGTTTTGTTATTGGACTTCTGTGCTCATCACGGTTTGTCCATAATGAACACCATGTTCAAACATAAGAGTGTCCATAAGTGCACGCAGACATTAGGACACGCTTGGCTGCAATTTGAGGATCAACTTTGTAATTGTGTCATCAGAACTGAGCTGATCGCTACATGGTGGTGATTTGGATCAGATGGAAGGATACCAGTCAGACCTGGTAGACCCAAACATGTTGTGAGGGTTTGCTGGAAACATCTGGCAGAGGAGCCTGTCAGAAAGATCTTCAACTCCCTCCTCCAACAGAGTTTTGAGTGGATCCCGAGGGAGGTGGGAGACATGGAGTCTGAATGGACCGTGTTCTGAACCTGAGGTGGCTGACTGGAGCTGTGGCTGGAAGGGTGTTGGTGTAAATCCTCAAACCTGGTGGTGGATGAATGAGAGAGGCTACCAAGCTGAAGAAGGAGTCCTATCCAGCTTGTTTAGCTTGTGGGACTCTGGAAGCACTAGACAGGTACCGACAGGCTGAGCAGACTGCAGCCTCTGTGGTTTCTGGTAACAGCCTGCACCTTGTCCTTCATGGTGCCGATGTCCTTCCCTTCCACCATATGCCCCAGAAAGTACACCTCCTGCTGCATGAAGTGGCACTTGTCTGAATGCAGCTTCAGGCCAGCAGTTCTTGTTCTCGACAGTACCAGCCGTAAAGACCCTTGGGCAGCCTTGAAAGAACTGCCATGCACAAGGATGTCATCCAGATAGACCACACACTGTTGACGAGAAGCCCCATCCACAGCCAGCACCCTATCCATCAGCCTGGCAAATGTGGCAGGAGCAAGTCCAAAGCAGAGAACCTAGACATGCCATAAGCCCCACCCAGAGCAGAACACTGTCTTAGGAATGGCATTAGTGCCTGGTAATACCGGCTGTGGAGGAGGAGAACCAGGAGGGCCCTGACTCGTCAATGTAAGACAGGGGCATACAAGGCCATTCACCAGCCTGTAGTCAGAGCAGAGCCTCCAGCCAGCCATCTTCTTAGGAACCATGACCACGGCTGTTGACAATGGCCTATCTGAAGGCTCGATGAGCTCCACATGCAGCATTAGGTCCACAGCTTCATCACATGCCTGCTGACGAGCCAGTGAAAGGCGACGTGGGCGGCACTTGATAGGCTCACCTCGCGCTGCACCAAATGAGTCCTCCCCACCTCACTCATGGCGAAACAGTCCTGAAACTCCAGCAGCAGCTGCCACAACTGTTCCTGCTGCTGCAGATCAAGGCCACTACAGTTTCCCTCCCATATCTCTCTCACCACAGCCACCACATCCTCTTCCGTGACAGGGGGCCATGAGGATGGTGTCAGTGTGGAAAGATCCCTGTCTGCGGTGGTGTGACCACTGTCACTCTGGGGAGGGGACCTGGGAGCTGAAAGCACGGGGAGAAGGTTTACAACAACAGTCTCTGCTCCAATAGTTGCTAGCCTGTCTGGCTGCCCATCTTGACTAGGCTTGGGAAACAAGGTGACAACTGACCCCTCATAGATGCTCACAGTCCCTTTTAACAGGTCTAACTGACAGCCTGTAGCCTGTAGAAAGTCTAGACCTAGAATACATGGGTCCTGTACTGCAGCTATCCATGCCGTGTGTTGTAATGACTTCCCCCCACAGTCATGGACAACACTGCCCTGCCAGTCATAGGAGCCAGCTCACCTGTGACCATCCACAGACGTAGGGAAGTGGGCTCAAGCGAAGTTCCCTCAGGAATCACATCGGGTCTCACCACAGTCACTGTCGACCCTGTATCCACTAGTGCAGCATAGGACACCCCTTCAATTGTAACAGGAACATAACAGGAGTCGACAGCACTGGCACGTCCAACCACAACGACTGGCTCCCCGCCTGTGTTGTCATCTGCTTCTGGGGGAAGTGGTGCCATGCTTCCCCGGCTGTGATGCTGGGCACCTCCAGGTGGTGGTGAGAGGGGTAGCTATAGTGGTCAGATGGAGCCGAGTGGTTTCCCCACAGCATGCCTGAGCTGAGGCTCAACAGCAGAAGACAGGACAACGCATCATCAGTGAGGCTCAGACCCAGCTGCAGGGCTTTCTTTTCTACAGACCACCCTTCAGTCTGGGCCAACAGCTCAAACTGGGCAAGGAAAGCTTCCCAGTCTGACCTACTGACATATCTGGAAGTCTTCACCAATGAGACAACGACCAGAGTCTGAGTGCAGGATCATCAGCCTACACCTGTAGCCTGTGGACCGCCACAGGTGCGGGAGGAAGTGGCACAAACCACCACTGTGGAGGTCAGCCCAGCCATGTTAACCATTCTCAACGTGGCCTCTCTAACACGGTCCCTCGCCTCCAGTGAGGCCCTGGTGAACTCACTGGTTACATCCACCGACTATCCATTTGTGCCGTCTTTCCCTTCGTCTCCGTTCACCTTGTCTTGTACCCACACTGTCCGCTTCACATCCATGCTCGCAACTCACCCCAGCTAAATGGCTAATCCTGGGGCAACGTAGAACCAGTCCGAGCAAACATCGTCCACTGTCCAAAATCACTCCTGACACCTGTGTAATGACTTTGTGGAGGCTTCTGAGTCCAGCGGTTGTTGAACGGCTCTTTTATTGTACGTACATCATACAATTACAGTTCAGTCACTGCTTAACAGGTTCCAGGCCCAAACTCACGACGTCTGCTCTGCAACCAACCTGCAGGAGAGCAGCTAACCTGCACCTGGGCCGGCCACGCCCACTCTGCTCGGCCAACCACCAGCCCACACCTGACTGACGTGACCTACGGTCCAGTGATTGACAGGGAGAGGAAAGGCTGGCCCTGGGTTGTTACAGTACCATTTTTTTGACTGAAGAAAATTTTTGGGATTGAATTATAAAGATACAAACCTACCTTCATAAGAAGCAGGAGACGGGTAGTAAAGATGGAGAAGTGAGTGAAAGAAAAAAGTAAGACACAGGCAGAGAATGGACGAATACAGAATGTTACCTGTGGGGTCCCCCAGGGGGCAGTGTTGGACCCTTTTCTGTTTATTTTTATACATAAATAACATGTGGATTGTATAAACAATTAAAGTCCATACTGTTTGCAGATGATACAAATTTATTTTGTTGTGGGGAGAACCTGCAACATCTTCCTGGATACGGTGGAAAGAGAAGTCTCCATGTTGAGGAGATGGTTGACGAGAACAAACTGACACTGATATAAGTATAACTAAAATTGTAATCTTTGGAAATCATTAAATTGACACAAATAAAAAACTGAGGATAAACAATACAGAAGCTGAAAGACCAACCATGATCAATTTCTAGATGGAATAATTGATAAATTAAATTGGAAACACCATATCAGATATATTAAGGGAAAGATATCTAAATCAATTGCAGTATTACTCAGAGTCAAAGATCTAATCAGTGTAGCTTCACTGCATACTTTGTACTGTTCTTTCATACTACCGTACCTGGCCTACTGTGTGGAAGTACGGGGAACACGTAAAACAAACATAGAACCAGTATACATCATCCAGAAAAGAGCAATGAGAATAATATGTAAAGCTGAATACAGACAACCAACCAACTCCTCATCAAATTAAAAGCACTTAAATTCAGAGGTCTAGTCCACTTTAAAATAGCACAATTTATGTATAAAATAATCCATCAAAAAGTACCACAGACTATCCAGGGTTTGTTTCAGTTGAGGGAACGTACATATTCTTTACAGGGTACATACATGTTAAAAACACCTACAATATAAACAAGTGGTTTTATTGTATTACAACAAAAGGAGTTAACTTATGGAATAACCTTAGTGATGAAATTAAATCATGTGGAACAATTAGTAAATTTAAAAGGATTTTGAACAATCAAATATTATAGATGTACAAGATAAGCTGCACAGTACCGGATGTGTGGTTATGAGATGGATGAGAGTTTATTTGTTCTTTGGAAATGGGTAAAGATTATATTTGAGATGTGTACCAGTATTATGAAATGGACTGAGTTCAACTTTGATGTGCAATACTATACGGACTGAGTCTATTTCTGGTATTATTGTTATGGGATGAACATTTTATCTTCTGATTGTTGTTATGGAATGGATAGAGTCCATTTGTTAGTTATGGACTGCCATGAGTAGCTATGTGAAGTATAATGACGGGGAAGGGGGCGGGAATATACATAAGTGAAACTTCATCCTGTCTTCATTTCTAGTATGTTTTCTTTTCTTTTTTTTTTATCATTGCATTGTTTTTGTTTTAATATATTTGAAATAGATAAATAAACAAAAAAATTGTAATCGTCAAGAATTGAAAATTTTGCATGATTTCAACTTTTTGACCTGAAAACAGTAAATACCAATCACAACTTTACAAAATTATGGGTTTTGACAAAAATAATAAACTTTTTATTGTGTTGTAGTGGTCTGTGTTGTAGAAGCTGACAGTGGAGACCTTTCTGACAGTTCTGTCATTAAGTTCAAAGAAGAAATTCCTGCTCTGCTATGGACACTTGTCTCCTATTGATGCTGCTATGGACAGTTTACTGGACCCTGTCCTCTCGGATCTCAGCGCAGCATTTGACACCATCGACCACCAGATTCTACTGAATAGATCAGAGCAGGTTGGTGGAATTACAGGAACTGTGTTAAGATGGTTCAAGTCATATTTATTTAATCATATTTATTGACATGTAAATAATGATTATTCCAGTCGTACTAAGGTCAGCTGTGGAGGACCGCAGGGTTCTGGTCTTGGACCCACACTTTTCTCTCTATACATGCTTCCTTTGGGAGAAATCATTAGGAAGCACAATATAAATTTTCACTGCTAAGCGGATGATACTCAGCTGTATTTGTCCTTTAAACCACAAGAAACTTATCAATTAACCTTATTAGATGCATTAAAGACGTGAAGACCTGGATGACCAGAAATTTTCTGCTTCTTAACTCAGATAAGACTGAAGTTATTGTAAT
>JBAMYA010044895.1:2500-12112 GCA_037176975.1 Arrhamphus sclerolepis
TCTATTTACTTTGCATTTACCATATGTCTATTTTGTCCTTTCTTATGATGTAAAGCACTTTGAGTTGCCTTGTTGCTGAAATGTGCTTCCAAATAAAGTTGCCAGGCTGCGTTGTGCCTCCTCGACTGGATCTGTGATTTCCTGAGCCTGGCCATCACCCTCATTAGCTGTTGTTGACATGGGCTTCATGTCATGACTCGTACACGACTGCCCAAGAAGCTGTCTTCAAAGCAGGATGGCTGTGAAGTTGCTAATAAAACATTGGATCAACAGGGTTTTGCAACAAAACTGATCCTTGTCGGGTTGTCACTTCCTGTGTCACATGATTTGTTTCTCTGGCTGGTTGTATGCCTGCTCTCTGATCAGCTGGAAGACATATTTTATTTTTACACTGTTCCTTCAAAGTTGTATCTGGAAAGGGATAAAGGATGGGATAAATAATTTGATTATATATTAAATAAATTAATATTTTTGCATGCATAAATTGGTAAAAAAAAAAAAAAAAAAAAAAAAGAAAAGAGTTGCTATTCATGGAGTACACTCATTAATTTGTTTTAACTTTGTCAAAAGAAAAATTAACATTATATCTTTAAGCTGGCTTGGGAACACATGATATTCCTGCAGGGGAGATGGAGGATGTGGCAGGAGGTAGGGAGGTCTGGTTCTCTCTGCCCAGGCTGACCAGAAAGTGAATAAGCGGAAGTGGGTGGATGGATGGATGGATGGATGGATGGATGGATGGACGGATGGATGGACGGATGGATGGACGGACAGATGGACGGATGGATGGACGGACAGATGGATGGATGGATGGACGGACAGATGGATGGATGGACGGATGGATGGACGGATGGACGGATGGATGGATGGATGGATGGATGGACGGATGGACAGATGTTTAGTGTACCAAGAACACAAGTCCTCAATACCAAGTACACTTAGTGTACTTGGTATTGAGGAAAAGTTTAGTTTCTTGTATGGAGGAGGAAAATGATCATGATGGATACGTAGGGTAAGATTCTGATGCTGTTGTTGTTTTTCTTTTTTTGTTTTGTTTTTTTGTTGTCTTGATTACGTAGCTAGCTGCCTATAGTCTGGTTAGTTTAGTTTATCAGGGAGGCTGGTTGGTTGGGTTTGGATGAGTTTATTTACTTGTCTTGGGTTAATACACACTTGTCTGCCTCACAAACTCTGAGTAAAATCCGACAGACTGTGAGCATCTGTGAGCAGCATGTCAGTAATTGTCACTTGAAGATTTGGGTGCCATATGACCTTGGCACTAAGAAACGCAGCCAAATACTTCCTGTGCCAATGTCTTTGACTATCTTTCACCTTCTTTATTTTGGTCCATTGCTTTCCTCTCTCTCACTTGATCAACCTTCGAGTCCTGTCTTAAAACCACAAAATAAAGAAAAAGCACTAAACACGTGCTTTCAAAAGCCCGAGGCAACAGATCTCAGAGAAAATGAATGTTTTTCTCTCCCTCGAGAACCGGCTGGCTGCACTCAGGCACAGGACCAGCAAATACAAGCCATCTCAAATCTAACAGACATGGAGCTAAATGGGTTCTGATTGTCCAAAAGTGGCCTTTGGCCTTGTTAGCCTGTATCAGGAGCTCTGTGACAGACTGGTGAAAGAGACATTTCATCATACACTGCAAAGACTTTGAGTGCCAGGGACACGTGGCAGATTTCCTGAATGACACTGAAGTGTTTTAGAGGTCAGGATGTGATCAGACAGAAATGCAACATTGATGGGCAAACCAGTTTTATGATGTCGTTGGTCTGTTGTTGGATTTGATGAATAGAAAAGAAAAAGAACAGTGTTACAGTTACGAAGACAAGGGCAGGTTGTAGGCCCTTCACAATCATTTCAGTGATGCAAATAGCAAAGATAATTAAAATAACTAAGTGTGTAACCTATATACATGTAGCCTAAATACAAATACTAATGTTTCTTTGACAGTTAACATAAAGAGGTTATTACATTAAGCCATATTCATATTTTAGGTACTCTACCTAATAATAATAATGCTTTATTCAGTCTGCTGCTAAAATTAGGCAAAGATAGGCTGAGTGGAGTGAACAGAAGCTGCACTCACAGAAGCAAGAAAAGTATCGATCCAATACTGATACCAACGTTGGTATCAATACTATTGATATTTGGATCGATCGGCTCGCCCCTAGAGTTAACTCACACGTCTTGAGACAGATTGAAAGATAATGATCACAATCAAACAGTGTGAACACAAAAGTGTCCCGAACCACCCTTGAACTCAGCATGAAGAAGTAGGTCCAGGTTTTAATTGATTCAGCATGAAATACGTTGTCACCAAAGGGGTCCACCCAAATATAGAGAAAAAAATTAGAAAAAAGAAATCAGATTCAAAAAGTCAGCTGTTTCATCTCAATTTAAGATGAACGGTTGAATCAGTACAAGCTTGAAAAGTAATACTGCAACTGCAGAGATTGCAAATAAAATAGAGAAGTGTGGAAACGGTTTGTTGCCAGAAATAAAAAGACCATTTTCAGAGAAGCAAAGGAATTCATCAGTGCGGTAAGTCTGATTGGCACCACATTTGATTCACTTGTGATCCAGCTGTTTGTGTCAAGCTCATGGTTTTGGGATTCTGTCGTTCCTGTTTCCCGCATTATTTTGAAGTTACCTCATGTGTCATTGCTTATCTTCCTTTTTGCTTTTATGTATTTTTCCCACCTTTTTGTGATTACCTGTTCCGCTCATTTTGTTTCATCGGTATTACTGCTAACATGTCACTCCCCTGCGTGCATAATTGTGTAAACTGAAAGGAACTGAACTGAATGATAATCTGCAGGGGGACACTGCTGTATATTCCTGCATTATAAGGGAAATCAAATTGAAACACAGTAAATAAATAAATACAAAGAACAAATGGTTATTTTAAATTGTCAGTGTGTGAGACTGTTGCTGTGGGCAGCAACAATCTTCCATATGAGACCCTGTTGTAGTAGAGTTGAAGAAGATTTTCAGTCACCATTCAAGGACTAATTGGTGATTTATTTTCATTCTGACGAGGTACAAAAAGAACAAAAAGCAACACTCTAGTCTCGGTCTAAATAATCACATAAAATAAATACTAAAACTATGAAAAAAAAACATAGTTGTAAATGTTGTGTAGTGGATGTGCAGCAGCGGTGGTCTTAGCCTACATGGCATCCTGGGAAAACTTTGAAAAACACTCCATATTGCCTCAGTTTGAAATGTTCAACATAGTAGCCTTGACTCTATCCACCAATAAACAAAACTAAAACTGGTAAAACTGGTGTTTTAATCAGCATGGACAACTGTGGACGTAGACTTAGTTAACCTAACTAGTTTTATGCTAAACAATCAATGTGGTTCAGTGTCAGCGAAGCGTCAACGACTGTCACTCGTCTTTCCAGGGAACGCTGTCGTGCCCCACATAAGCCTTGAATTCCCCCAGCAGAACCCTTTTGGAGCACACCTGCCAGGGACTCCAAGAAGCACAAACAACAGTCAGAGGCGGTTTAGTGACCCAATGATAGGAAATTATTCTCTCATCTACTGGGCAAAACCTCAACATGTAGACTCCAAGCTGGGGGGCTCTGAGTAAACCAGTCCACCTTGATGCCACTCACCGTGGGCAACTCCAGAGTGGAACAAGGTCCAGCCCTTCTCCAGCAAATTGGTTCCAGCACCCAAACTGTGAGTTGAAGTGACCTTGGCTATATCTAGATGGTATCTCTAAACCTCATTCACAAGTTCAAGCTTGTTCGGGCTGAGCCTCATGTAAAGAGGCTTGGCTCCAGGGTGTGGCACCATGTCTGGTCAAAATTCATCATCTCCAGTCATGTCTGTAGGGTCTGAGATATTCCTGTATTTTGTGTGCATGTGTCTCTAACATTGGGATATGGGTACTGGGACTCATGGACAATTTGGTAGGTCCCTTGAATGTGTTCCACCCATGTGTGGTCTTCTGCGCTGCAAAAGTTTAGCTACAAAATGTTTTGAAATGTTTATACAACCCTTTCCAGATTAAGGTACAGCTACAGCTGCCCTGGCGTGAATGCTCCAGAGCAGCAAACCGCCAAAAACATCTGCTTCTAGAAAGCTCTGCACACTTACTGATGACCAAAGCATCAAGACTTGATCATTAGCAGCACCTGGATGCAACTTACCCTTTTAAATCCAATGGAAGTCCTAAGGGGTACCTCATATTGTCCATATGATTTTTATTTCTTTTTAAAGAGATAATTACCTAATACTAGGACCCACTGAGCTCTTACAATTTTTACTGTGTTCTAAGTATCCCCTCTATTAATCCTATGATTTTTTTTCTTGCTCAGAGCATGTATTTTTGTGTCACTATGAAGAGTTTGGTTTAAACTTATACATTTTCATTTGAAATCATGAGCAGCAGGTTACCTGAGCCTCAAATCCTATAAATTACATATTGGGCTCAAAGCAGCTGTGAAGCATTTCATCTTAGTTAATTCAACCAGTAATGCTGAATTTAAATGACTTAAGCCTGAATGCACGTCCAATTCCACGCCATAAACGCTGCTCATACTCGAGTATTCCACCTGCTGGAGGTTTCTCTCTGCTAACACGCAGGGAGAAATTACATGTCAGCCACGGTGTCAAAATGATTAATTTGCCTCTGCATCATGGCATAGTAATCCTCCCCGCAATGGCGTGATCAATCACACAACGCCCGGCGGGTTGCTGTAGCACAGCCCAACTGAAAGCCGAGAGGAGATGGGTTCCACCCATAATACAGTCACAACAACAGCTTGATAGAGTCTTGTTGCCTGGCAGGAGCAGAGGGGAAAGCTGCAGAATGGGAGAGGCATTATGTTTATGTTGAGCTGGTGTGTTTTGCCATGCCATGATGGAAGTAGCTGGAAAAACACATGCATTATGATGACAGAAAATACAGAGATGAGAAATGAGGTGGCAGAGGAGGGAACCAGGAACTCTGGAAACCGCTCAAATTGGAAATTAGCAACACTTCAGAAACCTGGAACACTTTGGAAACCAGGCATACTGTTGACACCAGGATTGCTATGGACATTTGGAAACTAAGGATGCTGTGGAATCTAAAGAACTCCGTGTCATGGATTTGAACATTTTACATGCTCAATGTGGCCTGTAAGGTCCGAGAGGTAACCTGAAGTGGACACGAGGGAGTTGGTCAAAAGTATGGACCCTGTAGAAACTATGAATACTGTTGAAACAAGGATCATTGTTGACACCAGGGAACACCGGAAACTACAAAAAATCTGGAAAAATAAGTACACATCGAAAAGCGAAAACTGGGAATCCCATGAAAGCCAAGGATGCAGTATAAAGAAGAGATGCTACAACGATGGGGAGAGTTCAGTTAGGTTCATTATGTCTTCAGTTTTATACATGTATTTTTTTTTCCTCCATCCAGAGAAAACGTTTTCACATACCTTTGACATGTTTCGATGGAACCTTCCGGTCTCCTCAGGAACATCATCTGATGGTGTAGTATGATGTGTCACTTCTATCAGCTGATGTTACTGAGGCGTAACCTCCCTGTCACTGCTGACAGGACAATCACGCCTCCGCTGTTGGCTCGCTCCTTCAGGACACTCCCCCAGGTGTGACAGCATAAAAGTCCCGTCATCCCGTTTCAATGTCCTCGTGCCTCACTTTCGTATTTCCACTGCCTCCATAATCCACCACTTCCAGCGATTTTCTTCAGTGCAGATGACTCTTGCACTGTCCCAATCCATAATATGATTATTCTCACATTAATCACATCAAAACCGAGTCAAACTGGGATGAAGGGGCTTTCATGCTGTCACACACCTGGAGAAGTGTCCTGAAGGAGTGGACGGACAGCAGGAGGCGTGACCATCCTGTCAAAAGTGACAGGATGGTCACGCCTTAATAACACCAGCTCATAAAAGTGACACGTCATACTACATCATCAGATGATGTTTCTGAGGAAGACGAAAGGTTTTGTCGAAGCATTTCAAAGGTGTGTAAAAACGTTTTCTCTGAACAGAAGAAAAAAACACCTGGAGAATGGGAGACACCAGAGGCATGCTTGTGAACGAGACACACCATGTACACCAGGAACTGGCGGAGACTAGGGACAATTTGGAAACCAAAGACACTGCTGTTGAAACAAGTGACATTGTGGACACCAGAGTCTTTGAGTCCCAAACTAGACATTAAGCAGGTTTTCAAAGTGTCTGACACAAGGAGCACGAACCCAGAGACATTTTAGAAACTAGCAACACTGCAAAAACACTGTTGGCTCTGGATATTGGGAACACTCTGAACACCAAAGACATCGGGAAAAGAATGATTCCTGTGGAAAACAGGTGGAAAAAAAGGAAAAAATATGTTGTGAACACTAAGATCACTGTGGTTTCCAAGTGGCTCCTGGTGAGCAGCAAAATTTTGGTATAAAATCAAAGAGTATAATCTGATCTCAACCACGTTGTGTTCACACCGGTTACCTTGGTAACAGTCTCCAAATATATGTTACCTCAGTTCCTGAAATGAGCTTCACTTAACTGTTCTTTGGGGTTGAGTTACCTCGTTTTGTGAAACGTAAAAAAGCTTCCCTCATTTGAGGTTGCACATAAGCCGCTTTCTGAAACAGGTCCCAGATAACATGTGTTTCTGTGTGTCCTCATAGCATAAACACGCTATAAACCTCTTACTCTATCAAAAGGCAAAGCTCAGCTTTATTGCTGATAAATTACATATTGATCCAACGCCATAGATGGGCGTCCCAGGGAATAGACTGAGGCGGTGAATTGACTATTGAGTTTTCCCTGCAAAGAGATTATTGAATTCCTGCTGTTCTTCTTCACTTATGCAAGCCGCCTCTTTGTCATCTTTCAGGTTGCAGGAGCTCCCTCGAAGATATTTAACACTCATAGTGTTTTTAACGTGATTTAATTTGTTGAGTTTCAAGGAGAACCTCAGTTTTCTTCTACTGTCTATCACTCTCCCCAATACATCATTACACGCCTGAACAAATCAGAGGAAAAGCATCTTAGCTTGATGAGGAGTTACGACTTTAAATTCATAATAAATGTATATGTGTATATACACACACACACACATATATATATATGTATGTATGTATACAGAATATGACAGGAGGCTTCAAATGCAACACTGTCACTTTGCTTCTTCTACTGGACTTCTTAATATCATGCTAGTTTGAGTGATGTTCTGTATTTGGGTTTTCTGCTGATAATTCAGACATGTTTTAACATCTGTTATGATGGTGTAGCCATGAAAATGGGACTGTTGTTGACAAGTAGTAGCAGCTAACTGAGTTTTCCAAAACCCAAGTAATACTTGGAGCAGGACCACAATTGTAAATGGGATGACAACTACATGTTCAAGATGTGGAGTAGTGTATTGGTTCCACTTCCTACCACAGTGATTTTGGTTCCTACCATGGTGATGTTGGGTCCTACCATGGGGATGTTGGATCCTACCATAGTGATTTTGGTTCCTACCATAGTGATTTTGGTTCCTACCATGGTGATGTTGGGTCCTACCATGGTGATGTTGGATCCTACCATGATGATTTTGGTTCCTACCATAGTAATTTTGGTTCCTACCATGGTGATTTTGGTTCCTACCATGGTGATGTTGTGTCCTACCATGCTGATGTTGGATCATACCATGGTGATGTTGGGTCCTACCATGGTGATGTTGGGTCCTACCATGGTGATGTTACTGGTAACAAGGATTATGAAGGAATGTAAGCAGCTAACCGCAGATGGCTTAATTCTGAAAATGTGACTGTGAAGGAGCTACTAGATCTCTGTCCCATGTCCTATGCTGGTGATTGGTGTGGCCCTGACCATCTGAAAAGGGAGATGATTTTAGAGCTGATAGAAGAAAATAAAAGTGTATCTAAGATGGATGATTGAAATCTCATTTTCAGATTTTGATGTCTTGGTTACGATTTAAGGGTTTTGGTTCTCAGACTTTGGATTTTGATTTGAAATACATTTGTCTCTGAATTGACACCATAAAAACGTTTCCAATAGCATAAACATAATGAAAACATTTGTGATGTTAAAGTTTTTTTGGACCCAACAGTAAAGTGAAAGTTGAGTTTAGAGGGAAGTCAGGTTGTGTGACTATACGAGTGTTTGCACTATGTAGTAAATTCTTTACTTTGACCATTCATGCCAGCCTCAAACAGAGTTTGTGTCAGTGTGGGTTTGTGTGTGTGTGTGTGTGTGATCTTACATGCTGTGTGTATAATTACAGCACACCCCACTGAAGTGTACTTAAGACATCATGCTGCTCACCCTATTCACAAGGATAATATGATTAAGAGACACCTATAGTGCTTTGTGGTGTGTGTTTGTGTATGTATGGGGGTGGGGGGTGGTGGTGGGGTTACTGGTCAGCAGCCAAAAGCACCATCTTAATATATGCTTCCTGCTTGTCCCCCTGCGGCGCCGAAGCAGCACAGCGCCTGCGCCATGCCGAGTCTCGCCTTCAACACGAGCCAAATCATCGGCCAGCTATCACCCTGTACAAGGTTACATTAACACTCTGAGGCGGCCAATCACGGATCAGCATTCATATGCTGTAAGGGCAAAGATCTAAGCTTTCAGATATTTAGAGAACATCTGACATGAGTTCACATTTCCACATACGTGTGCACGTAAAATAAGAGTTGCACTTTGTGACAGTGATGAGATGAATCCACATAAAGGCAATCAGCTTTTTATGGATTCCTGCAATAAATCTCTGAGTATATAAAATATGAAAGGCTAATATAAAACACCGCAAAGGTAAAGATGATATGCAGCCATATAAAATACTTGAGACACTCAGTTTATTAAGTGGATTAATGAAGAAGATCCAGGTGTGGGCCATTACTCTTAATATAGTTTTTTTCTCTTTCAACCTGAAGTAATTAAAATAAGAATGCAATGAAAGAATTGAAGTGAGAAAGAACGGAAAAGCAATTGCATAATTTATGTTGGTTTTTTTTTTTTGTTTGTTTGTTTTCTTGTGTCTTCACATGAATATATGAACATGTCACAAAAAACACATAATGAGTTCAGCAAAGTTGCCCAGATTAAAAAAACAAAACAAAACAAAAAAAAACAACAACTATTTTTGGGCTTAACAGGGAGCAGGAAGCAGAGCATCATGGGAACGGTAGTCCTACTACTACAGGCGGGTGGCAAAAGTTTAGGCAGCTTGACTCACCCTGAATCAATGCTGTCTTTAAGACCAAATGTGGACCAAAGAACAGAGCAGATGTGGGCCCGGTTTGGGCCAGACATTTTTGATATCTCAGTTATAAGGAGGTGAGAAGGGTGATGGTCACGCCTGAGAACCAAGTCACTTTTGATCCAGTCATTGAGCTGTAATTGCCCTATGACAAGCCCCGCCCCCTGAAACACACTGGCCAATCACAGCTCAACACAGAACAGGCTCCCACTGGAAGTCCAACAAGTTCAGGAAACAGCTCCATTGATTTCAACAGAAACAAAGCGTACTTAGGTTCTGCTCAAGGTTTCTTCCCATGAGGGAGTTTTTTCTTGCCACTGATGGTGTTGCCATGTGCTCGGGGGTCAA
>JBAMYA010044896.1:0-12112 GCA_037176975.1 Arrhamphus sclerolepis
ACCTTCATCAGGGCATTGCAATGCCCTTGAGATCTCAAATTAATTATCTCGTTATCACGGGAAAACGGAGGAAAAAAGAACTCGTTATCACAAGAAAATGGTGGAGTTATGTCGTTAACATGGGAAAATTATCTTGTTATCACGGGAAAACGGAGGAAAAATAACTTGTTATCACGAGAAAATAGTGGAGTTATGTCGTCATCACGGGAAAACTGTCGTTATCACGGGAAAACGGAGGAAATAAAATGTATGCATGTATGGCCCTTTAGGGCTTCCATACTGATCATGTGTCGATGGTTGTAGCTCATTAATCATACCTTGGGGAGCCAATCAGATCAGTCTATCCTTGTACAGCATCGCTGAGACGGTTTAATGCAATGACAACAGAGCTGAAGCATTGTAGCCTGGATGGTAAACACCATTGTCATTGACAATTCTGAAACAATCTCTTAGAGATCATGGTGGATGAGGTCCATCTCATTTACAAATGGTAAAGGACATCTGGTAAACTTACTCTAATGATAAAAGAAGCTATTCAAGAAGCAATGTGAGCATGATTATGTATATCTGTCTAACATTAACTGTAGCCAGCTGTGTTACACATGATAATGTTTTTCAAAGATATTAAATGGTTGAGGTTTCAAACTGAAAATTATCACTGGATTCAATTTGCTTGCTTTGAAAACATCACCTTGTTCATGTCTGTGATTGGTCTTGGTGCTTAACCTACTGCATGCAGAGTCAGTT
Organism: Arrhamphus sclerolepis; assembly: GCA_037176975.1. Classification (NCBI taxonomy): domain Eukaryota; kingdom Metazoa; phylum Chordata; class Actinopteri; order Beloniformes; family Hemiramphidae; genus Arrhamphus; species Arrhamphus sclerolepis. The sequence goes on from JBAMYA010044896.1 coordinate 748, forward strand.
TCAGAAGCTACAGCTGGTCCTGCCACCTGGATGAGGAGGTCCTGTGGCTCATTTTCAGACCCTACATCTGTCCAGATGTGAGTCTGGTCTATCAAGCAATACAATTTCACCTTGTTGCTACGGACACCAAAACTATTTCTTGTACCAGGCTGTAAGTACATTTATTTCTGCTGTAGTTGGACATTTTAACATTGGTTGTCAATGGAGATTGACTCACATTTGGATCTGGCCCCTAATGGTCAGCAGAGGGACTGCATGTTTTGGCATCTCTGGGATCTCGGTGGTTTAGCAAAACAAATATGGCAAGTTTGTCATGATTAAATCAAACAATTTTACCTGTAGACAAAACGCACCTTACCTTCAATAGTAACCTGCAGCGAAGCGATCCAAATCACAAGAACACACAGACGTCCGACAGCACAGCTGGACCTCAGAATACCTGTGTCCGAGACAGAGAAGATCGACATGAAGGAAGGATCATCTGTAGTCCAAAACAATGACTTGTGGATTGTTAATTCTCAGCGATTTCCTGAAACCACTTCATCCTGAACAGGAGAGATTCAAACAGTCGAAAGTTCAGCCCTAGTTTCACAAAAACAGTTTTAAAAAGCTGTCCTGATTGGTTTTGCAAAATTCTACAAATATAAGATTTGCACATGTTTCAGTTTTACTAAAGTGCTCACCGCCTTGCACTTCGATGCACCTGAGGACACCAAAAATGCAGAGAACTCACTTCCTGTAATTAATTCAGGTAAGGAGCCTCCATCTGATAGTCCTCCAGATTCAAGCCAGAGATTATTAAGAACCATGAAACATTCAGTCAGCAGCAGTTTTACCTGAGTACGGGCATATTTTATCACTGCTTTTTAGGAAAATTACACACTTTCACATGCACTACACACACACCTCTCTAATTCTGTTAGAGAAGTGTTACTTCTTTAAAAAGAAATAAAATAAAATAAAATGGATTCTTGTCCAACGTCTCCGAGGTGTCCCATCAACCTCGGGTTCATCCTGCTGTAGGAAAACAAAGGTGGGACAAGTGTTTATTAGGCCCAAAGATCTTTAAATCACATCACAATTTCACTGATCCATTCTTCTGGTTTCTGTTTAGTGGTACAGACCAATTAAGGTCACTGTTATAGAAGCTAATGGAGTAAAATTAGGGGCAAATCTCTCAAGAGTGTACATCTCAATATCAGCGAAGTCAGTCAGATATTCCAGAGTCTAAAGATATAGAATAACTGAATTTGAAGTTCCTTGAAGCGATAGATGACCCATTTGTTTGTTTTTCTGATTGATTCCATTTGTATGACGTTGACTCAGAAAATCTCTCTTACTAGAATTGTTTCTCCAGTTCCCATCTGTGAGTTCATGCCTGAACCATGACATGTTTGACAAGTCAAGGGTTTTGTCTCATGGGAGCTGCTCTACATAAACAGCAATCTGCACCGACAGAAAAATCAATGAAAACACAGTTATTGTTGGTCAAACAATATTTCCTGCGGCCTAACAAATGTCTCAGCATCAGGACTGAGCAGCACTGCGCTGCGAGACCAGTGAGCTTAAACAGAGATCTGCTGCAGCTAGAGGAAGTAGATGTGATTTAATCTTCAGCAGCTTAAACACAGACAAACTCCATGGCTAAAACAACTATTACAGCGCCCATTAAGGGCTGTATTTGGGTTATTGTTATTTTCCATAGAGGATTCCAATGATGTCCTGCTCCTGCTAGCAGATGGGTTCCTCATGTAATACTATATACGATACATCATAATACCTTCAATTTGTCTTTGTCTCATCAGCCTCCTAGGCAGTATAAAAAAAAAAAAGAAAATGGGCAAAACATCCATGAAATCACCCTTGGGTGAGAGAGATACCTCATGATGGCAAAGGTTGTTTCATGGCATCGTGAAGTGACTGCTGTGGTCACCATCGACCAACCACAGCCATTTTATTTGAAATAAGAGAAATTGTGCTTTAGAGATCAGATGCCATATTCACCTAAAATGATAAGTACCAGTAACGCCTTATATCGCATTGCTGTCACTCAAAAAGCTACACCCGTCATTACACAAATTTGTGCAATTTTGTATAAATTATATCATTCTACCTGATGATGCTCAACAATCACCTTCATATGTCTAAAGTCTAAATATGAAGATCAAAACTGTGTTATTATTAATAGACTGTAAAAATGTATACATTTCTGCAGCAAAGTTGGACATTTTAATGTTGTGGTTCATGGAGGTCAACTTGCTTCTGGAGCCAGTCATTAACAGTCGCCTGGTAAAGTGCAATTCTCATTACTTCTGTTTTTTTCATTATTTTATTTAGATTTTTTGGACTCTAGTGGCCTTTATTAACAGTAACTACACAAGAAATTGGAATGGGAGGAGCAGGGAGTCAAACCTGCAACCACTGCAGGAGGACTGTAGAATCAGAGCATCCGCCACCTGCTCTAAACACGTCTCCACCCAACGGCCAGACTTCCACAAGCTTATCTGTTCTGAAAAGTGGATTCTGCCCTTCCTCTATAAATGGGTCAGTGATCGCCATGGTCAATAATTACATTGAATGTTTTCGTTTAAATGCAGCAGAGATTAAGTAATGTCAAATTTGGCTATTTATTGGTTTTGTGTCCTTTTGGATCAGTTGCTGTTCAGATGTGGTTCCAACAAATCCTTCCGATTCCTCATATCCTGCCCATGGCTTTCACGTCATTAAATAAATGCAGCCAAAGGTGACAGCTAACGTATATATCTGTAGAGAAGTTAATGAGGCTTCATGTCATTGTCTCAAGAAGCTCTTTTGAATTAAGGAATTAATATGATTCGCTTTATATTCAAATATTAATGTAAAGACAGACTCCTATTTGTAAAACAAAAAAAAAACATTTTGGGGGAAATTATTTTAATTAAGCTTTCTTATGTGTTAAATAAACTTTCCTTTTTCTGTTATTTTCATCTGGCCACCTACATGACAGCTCAGAGGTACTGAACAAAAGAGGAGATAGAGGAAATGAGATGTCTGTTCTGATCTGGAAAGCCAGTGGTTTTACTGGTCATACAAGAGCTTGAATGACTGAGGCTGTGGACTGGTAAGTTCAGATGACCAGAAAGTGGTGAATAAAACAACAGTAAATTAATTTTTGCCAACAGGATGGATCATGGGTAATTAACATGGATCTGCAGACATTCAAACTTTGCTGCACTGATTTAAACATAGTTGAGGTGATAATACAGTAAATGCAGCAAATCCATATTAAATTATATTCATAATCAGTATGCAAACATCTCAGAGTACAAAACTTTCATCATGTTGCCTTTTGTTTGTTTTTTTTGTTTTTGTTTTTTAAAATGATTCCTGATTCACAGGCACAAATAAATTTTATGCCTCTCTTTAAACTTTAAACAAACCGTCTTTGAGGATGTTTTATGTTTTTTATGTCTGCATTTATACAGTCCGTCATCTGGATGGAAGCCAGCCAGGCTGTGATTTTATCTGTAAAACACAAATCTGCATGATTTAATGGGAAACCCTCCCCATCTGGAACAACAAGAGGCCGTTTGGCTCTCCTCCTCCTGCATCTGAATCCTACATCAAGATGTAGCCGCATCCGCACGTGATTTTCCTGTATCAGAGTCAGCGGTTTAGTTCAATAATGCCAAAGTTGTTTTCTTCAGAGGCAGGCAGTGAGGAGACAGGTCCAATAGGGTTTAATATTTCTTTTCAGCACTTTTGGCTCCATTGACCAATGCATTTATGGACCTGTAAATATTAATATGTACATGCAGGAAGTTGGGGGAAATGGTGATTTTTCATCTCAGCAGCACTAAAAGGCTTGCTGTTGTTGCAGTACCAATAATGTTATTGCCCAAATTGACTTTATTTCCCCCCACATTTGACATTTTCACTCGTTGGATTCTGTAGTTGTGTCTTGTAGATTTTTGCTTGTGCTGCATTTCCTGCATTTCTGAAAACTTAGATTTTTAAGCTACAAAACTGTAGTATTGCCAGTGAGACCCATTCACCTTGCAAAAATCTCTCATAAAAAGGATCTGGTACCCCTGCCATTCACAGCTAGCTCCACCGGTACAGAATGTACCAAACCAATCACAACAGAGTAGGGGTAGGCTTTATGTTAATGATTCATATGGGTGCATTCAGGAGATACTATTCAAATGAACTAACATGGCTGCAGAACTACCTCATACTCCTTGAATCAATACATTTTTACTGCAAAACCATCTTGTTTGTTCCTACTATGTGTTCCACAGTTTGATCAAATGGTGTTGTCAGACAATGCGTGCTCAAACTGAATCTTGAGTGTATGAGCACACCAGTTATTCTCAAATTCTGCTTGCAAAAGCATCAACAATCATTCCATTTTCATACATTTAGGCGCCAAAGGCATTTCTCTCCAACACTCTCCCTGTTGGGATGCTCTGAATGGTACCTGTGGAAACAAACATGGGACATCCATCCAGGTAAACTGAGCCAAAAGTAAAAGCTGAACATTTTTGTTTTTAGCAAACAGACTTAAGCCTACAGACAACTGTATGAAATTCTGAAAATTCTGCGCCTGCCTGGCCAAGAGAGCTCCACACCGTTTGCATATGACATCAGACCTGATCAAATTTGAAGATTTCTTCAGATGTGGTCTACAAAGAAAGCTATATTAGAGAGATCCCTCATGGTCTAAAGCAGTTTTCTTCAATCCCGATCCTCTAGGCCCACTGTCCTGCGTGCTTTAGATGTTTCCCTGCTCAAACACACCTGGCTCTTATTAGTGGGTCATTGACAGACTTGTGTAGACCTTGAAGACGAGCTGATGGCCATCCATTCAAGTGTGACTAAGACGGGAAACATCTAAAACATGCAGGCCAGTGGGCCTTCAGGACCAGGGTTGAAGAACACTGGTCTAAAGTAATTGTACTTACAGTTGCTGCACATGGGGTTGTACTCCAGTACTCTCTTGGTCTGAGATAAACACCAGCAGTGGTGGTAAAATGTCTGTCACCCTCATTTTTGGTAGGTGGCATGACAGACAATTGCAGCACCAAAGTTCTCCAGAGGCTGAACCGTCTCATTTCACCAGTGTTTGGTTCATTTTTGTAGCCTTGGAGGGAAAAGCCTTTGTAGATTACAGCTCCTGGACATGTGGAGTGTCTGACTCTGTTAACAGGATATTAGGGGTTATCCAAGTCTTTACGTTTGTAGTCCGGTTAGTTCATTAGTCTCATTAGGCTTCAAGGATAGGTACAGCTGAGTATAATCTGTATAGCAATGAAAGTTTATGTCATGCTGCCTAATGGAAGCATTTATGAAGTAAAAAGGAAAGGCTCAAGTATAGAACCTGGAGGATCACCATGACAAACTCTGGTGTATGAGGGAGAATCCATATTTACATCTATGAACTGTAATCTAATTTGGAAATAGTATATCATTATTATATACTTAAAGGAACCACATTAGCATAGTTTAATACCAATAACATGTTCAAGTCTGTACGACACTCAAATCTAACAGGACCATTTTAGAGACCAGTCCACTGACAGGCCATTGGGAGGTGAATGGTAACTTTCAGCAGTGCATTTTCTGACAGCAACTTTCAAAATTTTATTTCTATGTTAATGGAGAGATCAGTTAATTTGCTACAGACATTAAGATTTCAAGAAACCACTTTTGTGACATAAATGGAAGGAGCAAGTCTCCTTTAATTTTGTTTTTGTAGGGAAAAAAGTCCTCTCCTTTCCAGACAGATTCATCCATTGGTTGCCATGGTGACAAGTAGTGCCTACATCATAGGCATAAGTGCCTTTTTTTTAAATTTGAAGCAAATACTGTCTTTTTTCTCATGGGTTTGGGCTGCTGTCATGTAAATGTGTCCACTGAAAGATATGACGCCAGACACTATCAGCTCTCATTTATGATCTTGTACGATCATCTTTTATGATCACATTTACAGTAGATTTATGAAACAACTTAAAGTCTTAATCATCTTTTTGTCGATCTCTGTTAATCTTTGTGTCTGACCCATTTGGAAAGTGAGACACTTTATTCTAACCTTGATTTTTTTTTTTTTTTAATTGCATTTTAAACTTCTTCTCTGACTGAGTGAGGCCTCTTTGCAAACTCTGATTTTCAATCAAGTCTTTCTATCACACGCAGCCGGGGTGGTTATTCAGATGGCTATAGGAGCTGCCTAATAATGGAGATAATGATCAAGTCAAGTAAGCCCCTGTGAAATGGTGATTTATTTTTTCTACACCTCCTGAAGCTCTGAGTCTCCTCAACAATTACAGATGGTCTACTCTCATTATCCTCCAGGCTTCTTACACACCAGCTGAACTGGACCAGTCTCATCAAGCCATGTTAATTTATGTGGAGCACTGGAATAAAAATATGACTGCTTTTCATTTCTCATTCTTTGGTCATTTAAAACGTTTTCATACATATCAAGGGGCTACATCTGGCAGGCTGCAGTTCTTTGAATAAACCACTAAGCTACAAATGTGAGTCAGTCTTCAATGACCGGCCTGTGAAACTGTGTGCTGTCAAATCCAGTTGTGGATTAACAAGGGCTGTGTGGCATTAGTTCCTGCCAACATGGTGCCATAAACTTATAGGTGAAGTCACAAGGGGCTTTGTCCAGAAAGCAAGGAAAAAAAAACCTCGAGGTTTCTGAAATGCAGGCAAAGGCCAGATATTCAATGAAAATAATGATCTGAGTATCATCACTGTTGCTGGAGAGGAAGAAAAAAAAAAAATCACTAAAGAAAGACAATTCCAAAAGGTTTATTTACTCAGCTCAAGCACGTTTCACAAATTACTTCTACTGGCAGAAAGGGTTTACCCAACAAAAATAGCTCCCTTTAATGACAATGTAAAGGTCATCAACTCCCAGTTTAACTAATGACAGAGATATTAGTTTTTCCTGCACAAGAACCACCTAACAGTTAGAGCAAGTGAGTACACATCAAATAAAAATGTCCCTGTGCTCTCAGCGGTGAAGGAACGTGCTTCTGCAAACCTTTAATATGCGATTTCATTGACCTGCACACTCCCCAGCGACCAACACTCAGCCGTGATGGAGAGTAGGTGTGCTGACGAACGCCAGTCAGTCAATCTCTGCAGTCTCTACGGGCTCTTTGGTAATCTAAATCAACCTGCTCTCAAGGAGCCACCAAATGAAAATGTGTTTTTGTGAGATAAAATGGCTTCTCTACTTTCAAAGCCACATATTTACACTGGTTTTTGCCATGTGATGGTGGGAGGCTGATTTTAAGGGAACATTTTCTGAGCTCTTATCACATAATTGTTACTGTGTCTTTTAAACAAGAAGCAACTGAAAACAAAACAGTCAATGATGAACGCACTCGTGTTTGACATGTGGATTTTATATTTTATTATTACTTTGTTATTAATGGCAACTAATGCAAGCACAGTGTGTCCCTGTCTTAATCTTAATTAATTTCCCTTTGGGGATTAATAAAGTATTTTAATTTAATTGAATTGTCTTATTACAACATTCTGTGAACTGATATAAAGTAATTAAGCTGCACACTTAATTCTGAGCTATAATTAGTAGAAAATTAGAATAGACTTGTTTTAAATGTAGACGAAACTAAGAAGTTTAATGTGGCACATCATCACCATGGTTACCTTTAAAGGGTCACATCACCACGGTTACTGTTAAAGACCCACCTAGTCTTTATTTTCAGATTTCCCGCTAGTACCTCAACTCTGTTGAAAATTGAAAATAAAAAAATAATTTTTCTAATAAATCTCAAATTTCACAAAATCTTTTCACGTATAATTGCAAAAAAACTGACTTTTCATTTAAAAAAAAAAAAGTTTAATGTGAATTTGTTGTTCTTTTATGGAAGGAGTGAGTGTTAAATGTGGTTAAAGGAAATGTATGCGCTGGTAAATCCACTGAGCAGCTATTTTGCCATGAAAGTAGTCAAAAAGTTTGGATTTAATTAGCAAATGTTACAACACACGCAATCTACAAAAACTGCAATATTACAACAAAAAAAGTTGGGCTGTTTAGTCAAAAAGTAAGAAAAATTAAGTATAGATTATAGATTAGAATAAATTATATGTGATTTACAGATAATTATGTCAAAAGTTTAAATTTTTTTGTATAATGTTAAAATTTATGACAAAAGTTAAAAAAAATTGCCGTCATACAAAAGTTAATTTTCTTTTAACAGAATTTATGTCAAAAAGTCACTAGCGATTAAAACTGAGAATTTATTTTTTACAACAAATAAAAAACAATATATTGCAAAATTTACAATTTACAGCAAAAAAAGAAAAAAAAAATCATAATTTTATGTCATAAAGGTTGCAATTTTGAAAGTTGATATTTTATTACAAAACACTGAAGCCGATTCCAGTTGTCCACCCTTTTGCAACAAGGCACATTCCAGTACGAGGAACCATTCATGCAGTTGTCTGTGGAACAAATGATGCATCACATGAGTGCACAGACGAAGGGGGAAATGAGGTACAAGAACGTGTGCACGACCGCAGTCAATCAGTTTAGTCTTCAGAAGACTGTTTCAACAAGAAATAATTGAAATGACTGTTGCAGTGACACCATGTTCCTGCATCCAGTTATATTTGGGAACATGAAGATGAAATAAAAACTTAAAAAATAAAAAAAAAAGGGACACTGCATCATATTTCATGAATCATTTAGTTTCATGACACTTTCATAGCCTTCAGGACAAATTTGGGACCAAAATTAATAAATACTTTAAGACATATTTAGTTTAGCATCTGTTGGAATTAACAGAATGAATTTACTTCAGAGTGTAAATAAAAATAGTAATAAATTTAGTAGTTGTACATTAGTAGCAACTTTTCAACGCAACACACAACTTTCTTTTTGCACCCCTGGAAACAGTCTAATTGTTGCTTGTGCCTTTTTCAACATGCTCTTGCACTTTGATTCGCTGAGAGATTCTGTGGCGTGGTCCTCTGTTGGCACGCACTGCCTGTACAGACAGCACAAGTGTTTTCTAATTGATGAAGCTGCTTCATTAATTTGCAGTGAAGTCCTCCATTTGCATCTTCCTCTAGTGCAGCGTCTTGAGCTCTCTCGGCCACCTCTTATGCGATCTAAACCCAAAAGAAAAAAGAAGCCGACCAGTCTGTTGGTATCTGCTTGGTTAAAGGATCGGTCCTGTCAAACAAGTGATTTTAAACTCTTAATAGGATGAACACTGTGTTTCAACAGTGACAAACTCATGAATTTATTAAAAGGTTCTTCAGTGAAGGAGGACACCTCACATCTTCTAAATCCTTAATAAACCACGAGTGCTGTCAGTTTAATTTATTATTTTTACAACAAGCTTAAATTTGAAATATTTCACATCTGGAAGATCACAGAGTAACCTCATCAGCCTCTTCTCTTCTTGCGCTGTGTCTTTAAGAGCTATGCTCCATTGGCAACACACCAAACTGTGAAATCGCCCTAATCCGCCCATTTACTCTTCATCTCCCCTGATCAATGGCCACCTATGGAGGAAGGGGAGCCGAGGACGGAAGGATGATATTGATGGTCATGCAGCCAGGTCAATAAATCGATCCCTTTAGTCCCCTCCATCTTTAACACGAGCTGCTTTTGTTGATTAAGGGGTTCTTGCATTTCACTGCAAATGGTTTTCAAATATGAGCTCTTATTAAACTTGCTAAGTAGGCTGCACGGCAGCCCAGAGATCTCCAGCGTGTCACATAAACCGCAAAATGAGAACTTTTTCCAGGCCCCTGCCGACTCTGTAATTAGAGTGGTCACCTTCTGCTTCAACAAATAAAAGACCTGGAGGGTGTTTCATTAATCACCTGTGAGGACCTCACTCACTTCCCCTCACAACTAATGAAAATAATCTGAACGCTTTATCCGGCCTGGTGCCATCAGTTGCATCGATGTGATGTATGATCAGGAGTCTGCATAAAGATGCTTTATTTTGAAGAAGCCAGAAGATTCCCGACGCTGCCGTTGTGTAGGACTTCCTCAATGGTTCATCGGCTCTGTGGTGCTTCTTTATTGAGCATGCCCTGGAGCAGAGTGCTGATGCGCTGCTGGTGCACGTCTGAAATGCATCACACTGAATTAGGTAGAAACTCAAGCTTTTCATAGAGTCGCTTATGATCAACTCCGAGAACTTTGTCACAGCTGGAAGGCAAAAGCGCATCCAACAGAACCAAGCACATGTTTCCATTAAAAAGAAACATCATGCCTTTACTTCTAGAGTTGAAATGAAACACCTGTGCCTCGCTTTCAGGCACATGCACAGACAGACTCCTTGTGGTGCTCAAGCAATCATCCCATCAGTCGCTCTCTTGACCAACCAGCAGCCATTTCACTTCCAGGTTGAAGCTCATCCAGGAAATAGATTTTGTTGCAGTTCCTCCACTGACCACTAGGTCTGATTCGTCTTTGCAACATGGGGCTGCGAGGTTCGAGGAAAAATGGGCTTCAAAGTCTCTATGTACAACTGTATGGTCATGTGAATGGATAGTTCATCCAGTATTTACAGTCAAAATTTCTGATTTTGCAACAACAAAAAAGTTAATCTCTTGAGGGCCCAAAGATCACAGTTTTGCCCTTCAAACTCATTTCTTGCACACAGACACTCCTGATTCTGTGAATCTGTTGATGATATATGTACTGTAGATGGTGGAACTTCTAAGCCTTTGATATTTTGCATTAGTAATTCTGAAACTGTCAAACAGTTTTCTGGCACAGTGTGTCGCAGATTGGTGAACCTCTGTCCATCTTTGCGTCACGTCACTGCCCTGATACCAATTTCCATATAATTAGTTGTCAAATGTTCCTCCATTCGTTTTTTACTTGAACCAGTTACTTTTCTGGCCTTTTGTTTGCCTTTTAAAGATGTACCACTGCCATCGAAGTCAAAATGAGCTAATCTTTTGCATGAAATAGTAAAACGTTTCAGTTTCAGCATATTTTATGTTCCACTGGGAATAAAATATTTGATGACATTTAACACATTTTCACAGTATCGCCAACCTTTTTAGGAAATTGGGGTTGTACATTTTGCTGTATTTGCTGAATCTCTAAAGATCAGACTTGGAATGACTTACCAGTTGTAGAATTCGCCGACACATCACTGGCACATCACATACAAACCGAAGTGCATAAATATTTCAAGATATACACTAGAAATCTAGACATACTGCTAGCAAATTCAAATTTCCTCAGCAGGTCCATCTAGCTACCCTCCGTTGGAGCTCACTAACTATGCCCCAAAATCTTGAGGAGCCAGTTAGATCAATCTATCCTTGTACAGAGTCTCAGAGGGTTTAACAAGATGACGACACAGCC
>JBAMYA010044897.1:0-12112 GCA_037176975.1 Arrhamphus sclerolepis
AAAAAATAGGATGAATGTAAAAAGTACTTTAAGTAAGAGTGCTTTTCCCCCATCTTATAGAGATATATACGTATGTGTGTGTGTGTGTATATAGATATATAGATATATATATATATATATATATGAAAGGAAAAGTAATCCAAAGTATAAGTTTGGGGTGCAGTACAGAAAAAAGAAAATAACATGGTCTATAACAAATATTTCAGCTATATGGTCTTGTCAAAATTGGCAACATTTTGTCTCAATGATGCGGAAAAACAAATATGCATTTGTTGCTTCAAGATTGGACAGTGGAAACTCTTTTATTTGGTTGCCAATAAATGCATCTGAAAAGCCTCCAGCTGATCCAAAACGCTGCAGGGAGAATTCTGATGAGAATTAACAGGAGAACATTTATCCAACTTTAGCTTCTCTTCAATGGCTTCCTGGTTAAATACTAGAATCTAATATTCTCTTTGCCCTTAAGGACCTTACTCTCCTTATATTGTACGACATACATATACATTTTATTTATATATATATATATATATATATATTACACCCACATACACACACACACACACACACACACACACAGAGACACATATGTATAGTTACACATCTGAGCACCCTTCAGGCTTAACTGTGATTCCTCTTTTCCAAAATTAGAATGGGAGGCAGAGGTTACAGTTATCAGGCTCCCAGTTAATGAAATGGGATGTAAACATCCAACATATAGGCTGTGCTGGTTCAGACTAGCCTCATCAGACTTCTTTTACATTTACAGTGTTCGTTTGGACAGAGGAGGGCTGGACCCAGGAGGAGACTCTGTCCATCCTGGACAACGCACGACACCCTCTACACGAGACACTGATGGGACAGAGGCAGGTTGCCGGCAGGCTGCTGTCTCTGACCTGCTCCACGAACAGACTCAACAACTCTTTTGTCCCCTGGCCATAAGACTGTAGAACTTCTACTGGAGTCTTTCAGTTATGCGCTGCACTATTATGTCATTATATGTTACTAACCGAGTTTTCTGTTTGTTGTTGATACCTGCTTTTGGGCATCTGTGCAGCTGCTGAGTACTTTGAATTTCCCTCGGGATTAATAAAGTAACAATCCATAATCCAGGTCCTCTGGACCTCCTGCCCTGCATGTCTTAGATGTTTCTCTGCTCCATCACACCGTACAGGCTCTCAGCTTGTTTCCAAGACTGACACGAGTCTGTTGTGACCCACTAATTAGAGCCAGGTGTGTTTGAGCAGGTAAACTACTACAGTTTTACACTGTACTAGTTTATTGTCTTTTTTTTTGACAGTCAATTCACACTGCACAACATGAATTTGGCCAATAATTAATTTACAGCATGCTATGACTATGCGGTTGAACATTCGTTGAATGAGGACCAGGGTTGGAGAGCATCACCTTTCATTATGGTGCTATGAGACTAGGGAGCGTCCTATGATGTGAATGGATGTTTGCTGGAGCCTCTTTTACATCCGCTCACCCTCTTGAATTGCAATAAAAAATAAACAAAAAAACATTTTATTAAACTTAGATACTTTCTCCGGAAGAGTATTAGGCCACTGAAAAAAAAAAGTCTGAAGTCTGACTTTAATCTCAGAATTCTCACTTTTGTTTCTTACAATTCAAATATTTTTCTTCAGTGGCCCGAATACTCTTCCACAGCTTTCCTTGTAAAGTGTCTTGGGAAAACATTTGTTGTGTTATAAAAGAAAAACTAAATTGTGATTTAACAGGGGTGTTGATTAATCTTTCTAGAAGTCTCAAGTTTTTTTTCGTGAGGGTTCTTTTTGTTTGGTCTCCAATGCCTTAATTTAATCTCCACACCTGCAGTTACATTAGAAGAAATGTACTTTAAAAAATGATGCTGACCCTGCATTCCTCACTGGTTTGTGGGGATGGACTTTTTTTTCTTTTTCCAGAAAGCAGAACACCTCCTTTCCTATCATTAGTACAAGTGAAGAGTGAAAATATTTAGTTTAGAAATCTCATCTCACAGATTTCCTAATAATGACCCTCAATAAACCATGACCCCAATAAGATCATGAAGGTCTAAGACTTTGATAGAAGAAGAAAAAAGTTATGAGACCTCAAACCTCTTGGTGCCCAAACTGTCATTTCATCCTCCTTTCCTTTTTTACTCAGAAATTGTTCAACAGAAATGCAGCAGTCCCTCTCTGAGGAGCTTTTACATGTCGCTGAATGTGATTTGTGAGAGCAGAAGGTTAGCAGGAGCATGGAATGGTTATTTTTATCTTCTAGCACATTTTTACTTACAGAATGTAAAAGGTCACTGGCTGACAAGGATCTGTTGAGGATACATTAAAACCAGGATGATACAACGCAATGTGGGTCATTCCTGCTGAACAGGCCGAGGGATTGGTAGGTAGCTCGTACAGGTGGGCGCCAGGATAGATGGCATCATTCAGGGCGGCTCATGGGTAGAAATTATTCTCTCTCTCTCCCTTTTTTCCTGCCGAGAGCGAGCTTGGGTCGCAAATGACTGCGGTTGCCAGACGCTCATATTTTACCTTCTCATTAGCAGTGAAGGAGGACGAGGTAATTACCATGTTGGAGTGGCAGCTTGGCTCTGAGGAAGAGGAAGGGAGATCCAAATGATGAGATGTGTATTTTAGCAGGGCTGGAACTCCAGCTGAGGCGACAAGCTGACAGAGAATAATCTTATGCCTAAGAACTCAAGGCACAAAAAAAAGAAAAAAAGAAAAAAAGAAAAGAGTGTTTGTATGCATTTGATTTTGCCCAAGATTATAAATATTACAAAAGCTTCTGTAAACAGCCTCGAGGTTTAGCCCAGCTGATTATTTAGATAGAGGAAAGGAAATAGATTTTCCGAGCTTTTGGGGGGGGTTTATAAAACTGTATCTCATGCATTAAAGGCAAAAGGAAGCAAGCAATGATTGGGTCAGCTAGTGGCTTATTACAGCTACTGTTATTCACACAGCACATATGGACCACTGCTGTGATATGTGCAACCTGTTGCTTTCAGATGAAAATATTTTGATAGAACTTCCCATAAATCAGAGCATACATTTTAGATTTGAGTTACAGAAACGTAGACTGTATAAAAAGAAGAGGACAAGCCCTTGTAACATAACACAACCAATAAGAGAGTGCTTTTAAATGGATTTAGTTTGGCGTCTGTTAGGTTCTGGGTTTAGTATAGTGTTGGTGTTCCTGGGTTTTGTCATCGGGTCGTTTTCTTGCCTCTGTGAACCCATTTATAAAGGACATTTTAACATGGGGGTCAATGGACACTGACTTGCTTTTGGAGTCAGCCCCTCCCCACGGTCAGTCAAGAAACTTCAATTTACTTAACGTCTTGGATTTGCATCAGTAGAAACCAGATGTGGCCTCTTGCATAAGAATTGACGTTTTCAACACTGAAAAAAGATAAATATTAACCAAATCATTAACCTTATAACATTGACCTCTTAAAAACTCAAAAATTAAACCGTTTGATAAGGAATATATTCATCTAAAGTTCAGTTTCATTATTAAGTAAATCTTGAAATTCTTTTATAGACACCTCCGTTAGAACTGACATACCTACATAGACATTTAGACTGCTGTGTTTTCTAGTCAGCTGTGATGAAAGAGAGACAGATGCATGCTACTCTACATGATCAGAACTGAAAATCATCTTAGCATTGTGCAAAGGCTTCATTCCCTGTATCTCTTTCAAGCACATGTTGCTGTTCAGAGTGTCTATTCATACTGAGGAAAGGTTAGCATTGCACATTCACACATTTTTCCCCTCATCTTCATTCTCAATGCGGGCGAATTCCTACCATTTCAACTCGAGTATATATTTTTCATCACTTCATTTTTCTTACAATGACAAACCCAAAGTCCTCCAGATCCAGCAGAGACATTTCTGTCTCTCTCTCGAATCAAAAATTCAATTCAGTTTTATTTATATAGCATCTACTGCAGCGCACGTTGTCTGTAGACACTCCACAGAAACCCAGAGCATGATCCCTGAGCCTATGTCAAGCCAAACAGCGGCAAGGAAAGACACTCTTTGAAAGAAATCTTGAGAAGGACCTGGCTCAGGTATGGAGTTAGAACAGTCTTGGCTGAAACAAGGAAGATATCTGATTGGTTGCAGATCATTCCTGTTAGAAAAAATGCATTTGTGAGTTGGAGCCACGGCAGGGAAGTCTCAAAATTCACTCACAGATGCAGCGAAGTCCACAGACCAGAAGCCGTTTGTAAATCAAGTTATATGTGTGTGCATCAGAAATACATGTGTGAATCTTGTCCTGCGCATTTGTGGCTGTTGCAACTGTTTTAACTCCATAGGGGGGGGCTCCTGCTGAGCTCAACTCTTATTGTCTGTAACTGCCTTTGTCCAATTCATAAACCATCGTCACAATGATTGAAGATGTCCAGCATCAGATTTTACTCTTCCGCCAAGAGCATCTTGTCCCCAGAGATTATCAGTCATATTATCAGGATTGTGTGTTTAATCAATATTCTTCATATTAGGGTCTTATAGAGAGTTCCATTCAGAGCCAACTTCAGTGTACCATATTGATTTCTCAACTAAATTATGCACAAAAAAAAACCATTCATCTGTTTGCTCCCATTTTTCATTAGTTAGTTCAAATGATTAATATTTACATTGCCCAACAGGTTTTTTCAGTCCTGGAAACTCTCCGGCTTCTATTCAATGTTTTAACCATTTTGAACAACCGAGTTCATTAAATAAAATGTAGCTCCTCATATTTTATAAGAAATCCTATTACTTTTACATCAGGTGAACGTAAAGGTCATGACACGTAGCATCCATTAGGAGTCCTCAGTGGCCAGCAGCTACATTATAACAACATAATGTTTTGGAGTAATTCAGAAGTTAATCTTATCACTGGCTGGGTATGGCAATACACTTCCAGCGACTGTGCTAAGCTAAAACAAAACTGTATCTATGCCAAAGTCAGGGTCAGCAAATAAGCTAATTCCCAAAATGTCAGCGTCAAATTATCTGATAATCTGTAACTTTGTCACACCAAATGAACAGGCTTCGACACTTCTGAGAAAACAAATCCTGTGTCCTAGTTTAGGAGATACAACATTGATGACCTACTATTTGCGTGTGAGTCAATGCAATCCAGCCTCTGCTCTAAAAAATGCCCAATCAAAGCTTTAATGACAGGATAAAGACTGTAGCTGCAGAGTCATCTGCTGGCAATCTTTTCAACAGGTGCTCGTATAAATGGCAAAGTTTAATTAAATGAACTTTGGTTAAATTAAAACCGACTTATATTCCTGTAGGCCACTGAGTGTGCTTTATGGGTCTGAGCCAAGGGACCAAAGTTTGCATTTCGGTCAGAACACAAGAGAATGGATCACTAAGATGTTGATCTGACCTTTAGCATCCCACAGAACAGAGAGCAGCTGTACAGCCATTAAATTGGAGCCTGTAATGAGGCTTCTGTATAATGGTCTTCAAAAGTAACACGTTTTTAAACCCTCACCATTCATCTGGCCGCCCACACGTGCAGAGTTCACTGTTACATCCTGACTGTCACAGAAGCCACGTTAACATGTTCACATCTCAAACTTGCTTCGGCCTCACAGTTTAGACTTCAGTAAGAGATGAACAAAATACCACAGGAAATAACTGGCAGAGTTCATCACAACCAAAGTACGTACAAAACATACATGGACAGCAACTTTAAGTTAGGTTAGTAAGAAAATATCAGCTTCCTTCTCTGACTGGAAAGTTCATCTATACTTTGCATTTGTGGCTGTAGTGGCTCTGCTGTTCACAAGTGTGGAGAGTATTAAAGCTGGAAGCACACCCGCTAGAGATGTAACCATGTAGGATAATTATCTTTAAAAGATGCTGGTAATTAGCTGACAGATGCAGGTTTAATATGTAAGGAATTCGTTGGTTTAATCCAAAACATCTGAATCACAGAGAAAATAAAAAGTGCCATTCCTGCCCCTGGTCTCATCTACTGGAAACACTGTAGGCTCTCCCTGCTGAGCGTTGTAGTTTGGCTCATTTCTCTAAACTTTCAAAACTTTTAGCATCTCTGAACATTCTTTTTTCTCCATTTATTTGATCCACTATTGCCTGTTAGCAGTCTTCACATTTTCATTTAACAGAAAAAAAAAATTCTGAGCATTGCATAACATTGAAACCACTAACAGGCGAAATACAAACCTTTGATCATGTTGCAGCGCTTTGCTCTGCTAGAACCCTGCTGGCATTCGTGTGATTATTACTCTGACACATACCGCCTACCAAAATATTGTAAATGGCAACAACACTTAACCGTGGAGGCCTGCTCCAATAGCACAATCATCCTGTTAAAAAAAAACAAAAAAAAAACATTAATGGAGCATTAGAAACATTGCCCCATACTACCACCAGAACCCACCCCGACAGCATCTATGAGAAAGCTAGATCCACGACCATCTCGACTAGCAAGCTGAGAGGTACTGACGAGACTGAGTGAGGGACATTTTCTTTCTTTTTTTTTTTTTTTTGAATAGCACATTTCATGTACAAGACAATTTAAAAACTGTATTTAAATGAAAAAAATGTTTCAAAGCAGCATAAAAATTAAGACAGGCATAATGAAACGCAAGGAAAAAAGTTGCAGTGCATTGTGGGAAATTACTAAAATGCAGCAGTGTTTGCAGCACATGAGAACAGCATTACAGTAGTCTGGTCTACTGAAGATAAAAGCATGGAGAAAGTCCTGTTGAGACATCTGTCTTTTAATCCTTGATACGTTCTTTAGGTGGTAATAAGTGACTTCACTACTGTCTAAATGTCGCTGTTAAAATTAAGGTCCAGAACTACACTCAGATTTCTGGTTTGGCTCTTGGTTTTTAGCATCACTGCTTGAAGCTGAGGGCTGACTTTTAATCTTTCTTCCTTGGCTCCAAACATTATTATGTTTGCTTTGAAAGGACATAAAGGATCAGCTACCATACCACGCCATGTCCTTGTGTGGACCACAGACAATGAGGACAACTGGACAAACCCTCATTGTAATGAGCCAAGCTTAGAGATGACATAAAGTTATGTTACATTCACTCTGTAGCGTTAGCATAGATCCTAGCATAGCATCCTAGCATAGATCAGTTGTCCATCTTGGTGGCTCAGTCAGAGCAGCCAGCAGCAGCTGGACTTCAGCCAGGACTGGTTGCAAAGCTGCAACCTTTCAGGCCATCTTTAAAATAAGAGTGATTATTTTCTGTTAGCTTTTAGTTCCCACATCAGATGTTAAACTTTGCCAAAACTGCTATTAAACCATATTCATACCTGGTCAGGTATATGAAAATACACCATGCAGCTATTAATATTAGGAAATCTAGCGATGGAGACCAAGAAGGGTAAGGTTGGGGATGAGACTGTAAATCTTTATTTCTGCTGTAGAACTTGACATTTTTAGCACGTGTCAATGAAGATCGGCTGACTTTTGAAACCAGATCCTAGAGGTCATTTGATGAACTGCAACTTTCCCTGCTTGCTTTGACCCTCATCACCTTCCCAATAAATCAGAATATAGTTTTAAGAGGAAGGATCTTTGCATGTTTTCAGAAAAAGTATCTGAAGTTGACACCACATGAACAAACAGATTCCCCCCGTCATCTGTATATATGTATATTAGAGTTGTTTGCAGCCTAATGTTCTGAAACTAGACATCTTGTCCCTAAAATGTCTCTTTATCAAGGCAGATAATAGTGAATCATAACTATTTATTGCAGTTCAAATTATTTAAGTAAATGTGTTCTTGCAGCACACAAAGCTTCCCACTTGGAGAATTAGTTTTTATAATAAATTCCCCTTCATGTATAAAGAACAAAGTAATATTGGATGTGCTGCAAATAATTTACATATAATCAGGAATGATTTACAGCCAGACTGAACACACCGCACGGAGATATTGACCACTGAGCTGCCAACTGTACAGCCACAGACTAATTTCTGCTCCGCAGACAGCGACACCTTTTCAATCAGGGTCTAGATAATATTGGTAAAGCTGATATAAAATACAAATTACAGATGGGAGCATTTAATTCACAGCCGCACACTCAGATGAAATTGGATTTCATTGCCTGTATGAGAAGTCCCCTGCAACACACTCCCATTGCCAAGTATGCAGCAAAAGTAACGCTCTCAATATTTGACTTCCTGACACGCTAAGAAACTGCCAGCATTACATCATAAGGAAACCATTATTCCTTGGTTGTGTGAGTGTGGTGGGGGGTGTTATGTGTGGTTATGACTTGTGTCATGTACCATTAATAATGGTAATGATAGCATTAGGAGGTGCACTGAGATGTAATTCAAAGATCTGCCAAGTGTGAGAGACAAGGTCATCCTAAATGACAATAACCAGGCCTGACAGTTCATCACAAGGAGGAATGTGCCCTCTTCTTTATAGATCACTCACAAAAAGCAACTACACTCAAAACAAAAGTATTTTCCTCAATAAACCAACAGGAACCGTGAATCGTCTCATTAATATAGTACATTAGCGATGTTTTCTATATCGTGACACGTTTCATATTTCAGAGATTCAGATATTTCTCATCAGCAGAAGCTGTTTAATGCCAAGAGGAAACATCACCATTGATGGTTGCTGGCCGCTGCTGGGACTGAGAATCAACCCCAGGACAGCTTCTCTGCTTTATTACTGAATCCTGCCAGCTCATATGTATATCTCCATGATCTTAATGAAAAAAAGTTATTTTCCGCTTTCCACCATCATTAAACACTATAATAGTTTGGCTAGGTAGTTTTTCAGATGAAATAAAAGCTGCTGAAAAGTTTAGGGTGAATTCATTATTCCTAATAACCCTGCATTAAACTGGACGTATACAATCTGTTGGAGTAATTTTTCCTCCCCCATTCCATATGAGCATAATAAATATGTAATGTCAGTTATAATTTACTTGTATACAATAGTTCAACTACATCATGCAAATTATTGTGTCAATATTTGTATAATTTTTGCCTGAAAAGCTGTGGAAACATTTATGCATAAGTTAAAGAAAGAAAAAAAAAACTGCAGTGATTTGCAAGATTAACCCTGATACGTTTTCATAAATCTTAAAAACAAAAAAAAGAAGAAAATTTGAAAATGGTGCAAGAATCTTCCACTTTCATCAAGGAGCTTTACTATTGCCACAGAAAAACTGTGGTTTATTTAACAGAAATCAGCTGCACTTTCTGTAAAAATAATAAAAAAAATAAAATAAATAGAAATAAAAATCAGTATGAACCAGGACACTTCTATTCCAATTTACACTGAGAATATAAGCCTCACATGATCTCACAAAACCAAACCAATTTTCTTTTCCTTAAACATTTAATCAAAAATAAAAATGACAAAACTATAAATATGAATAAAAGTTTGGTCCAAATTTACAATTTTTTGCAAATAAAACATTAAAAAAACCAAATAATAAATCAAAAAACAAAGCAAACTAGACCAACTGCTCTTGGCCATAAAAGTGCTTTTGGCCAGTGCTGGAGGAGTGTTGATCTGGACTCAGATGTGAGACCATCTGTCCGAAAGGTAAATCTTAACTGGGAGACCCTGCACACCAGCAAATCTACAGCAGAATGACTGGAAATAAAGAAATTAGTGTTGAAACGGTCCACTTCATGTTCAGACCTGGTGGGAACTTGAGACGGCTATGTTTTGCAAGTATGCAACCGAAATGCAGTTAAAGGCTGTATGAGAGAAGTTAGAAGGGAAAACACAAAAAGCAAATACACAAACACAAAAGCCGGATAAATGCCCTGCAAAACTCCCATATATCTACAGACAGGAAAAAATAAATAAAAACTTTTCCCCAGGATATTAAATTTACTGTCTGCAGAATGCTAAGTTTAAAGTGCATTTGAAATGACAATGTTCACTATACAGATTTTAGTCTCAACAATAATTCAGATAAGAGAATATGAAAGGTTATGTCCCTGAACAATGGCAGCCACTAGGTATTGGATTCATACACTACAGTACGACCTTCCCAAGAGAGCAGTCCAACCATGAGTCCTAAATATGGGCTGACTGAACAATTGATTCATTATGCACAAAGAAAGGGAGGCATCTTGTGTTTGCAGAAGACAAATGGTGGGGGTGGACTGGGCAGCCTCTCAACAGGACGGCAGAGAAGGTTGTTGGTCAGGAACAGGCTCTTCAGGCTCCTGCAGTAGCTTCTCATCCTTGTCAACCATTACATTCAATTCAAACCAGTGAGTTCTAGCTAATCTGGTGTTAATGCTAAGTACAACTGGATATCAGTGTTGCATTTGACAGAGGTGACCAGAACAGATTAGACAACTGGTCTCTCTGCCACAACACTAAACTGGTTTAAATCCTATTCAATGGACAGGGATTTATTCAGGTTATTTCTAGACAGTTATAGATCTCAGCAAACTAAAGTGACATATGGAGTTCCTCAGGGTTCTATTCAAGGGACTTCTTCTGTTTGACATGTTAACATAGTTATGCAGATGACATTCAAACCTCTACATCAACAGGAAATTGTAATCCCTTACTGGATTTTATGTGCCTTGAATTTTCTCAACAAACGACAAAGAGAAAACAGAGGCGGTTTTATTTGTCCCAAAAGAAGAAAGGTCAAAAGTTTGAGACTATATTTAGTCTTTATTATTAAAAAGCACAAACCAAGCTAGAAATCTGAGTAAGTTATGGAGTCGGACCTGAATGTCAGCAGCCACATCAAGTTATAAGTCAGTTATAAAGCCAGCCGACGGTCACTTCAACAATATCTCAAGGATCAGAAGACTAATGCACCAGACTGATTTAGAAAAACTGGTCCACGCGTTCACCTTTAGCAGGTTAGAAGAGTAGGAGCTTATTCACAGCTCTGCCCACAGAAAAAGAAAAACAGCAGATTCACAATGCTGTCACTCAGCACTGTCTGCAGCGACCTCCTGTTCATTAAATATTTTTAAAACGTTAAAACTTTGAAAAATCATCACTAGAAGTGTGAAATGGCTCAGGCCCAAAATATGTCTCAGACTTTTGAAGCTTCCAGGAAACTCAGATCATCTGAAAAGTTTTGATTATTAAAGTTTAGAAAGCATAATGGTCCAAAATTCCTGCAAAAATGAAGTAAGATACTAATAATGACACAGAAGACTAAATTATTTAAAAATACGTGAAAAATACGTGCTCAAAGGTGATTCCACAAGTTATTTAATATGGTATGTTCCCAGTTTTTCCAAAAGCTCTCCCCTAAGCAGTGTATCATTTGTTATTGCTCATTTTATTTATTAATGACAGAAAAGAATTAACCTCAGCCGCATGTGTTATTACACCATGACATGAATTAAACCTGAAGTGAACAAGGATGTATTCTTCACACGACTGTAATGCTTGAGTCATCCATAACAATGACATGAATAATACAAGCAGATGTATTAACACCATGAGATGACACGTTCAGTAACAAGGTAATTTTTTTTCATACAGACTTTAGTTATGTGGAAATTTGTCTGGTGTTATCAACTTGAATAGGAGAAGGTATATATTTTTATTCCCTTTGGATTATGGAGGCAGTCACATCTTTCAACTTGCTCCCTCTATAAATAATTAAGCTGTGAACATCACGCATTATTCATTTGTCAGAGGCGCCCCCAAAATTGACGGAAGGAAATGCACACACAATTAATCATCGCCACTGCTTTTCTCTGCAGTTCTGTTTGTTTTTCAGCCGTGCTTAAAGCATGCGCTTTCAGCTGAAATGGCTGCTCTCTGAACTGAGTTTTAATTTCTCCACCTCGACAACAAAACAACACGCCAGCAACAGCAAAGCCTCAATAAGTCATCAGCTGGTGATTGAGTACGATCATAAAAACAGTGCAGCTGTTGGGCTTTTTCACATAGAGATGCATTTCTGAAACATAATTAGTCATCTCAATGGTGTCCTTGAAAAACACTTGATCATAGTAATTAGAGTGAAAAATGTTTTTTTGTTTGTTTCGTTTCCCCCAAGTGTTGCTGAATGACAAGTTGTAATTAGGAAACAGACATGATTTCATGTCTTATGAGAAATAAGTCAGAATCTATAGGTTTAACAAACTTGG
>JBAMYA010044898.1:0-12111 GCA_037176975.1 Arrhamphus sclerolepis
CATTGTTCCTGTCATTTAGTGTAGAGTTCAGACCTGGAGGTTCCTGTGACATCACAAATTTGGATCAAAGATGAATTTTCTCGTCTCTGCAATCATTCTCTCCAATTAAACATCGGATCACTCTGCAATTTCTGTACTGTAACAGTGGTCAGCGCAAAGCTGCATGACGAAACTCAAAGGAGGAACATTCCTCAAAAGAAATGCACCCTAAAAATATACATATATGTACACACACATATATACATGGGTGCCATGAACACAAACTTAAAGACGTAGTTGAAAAGGCAGATGCTGTGGTATTCTGAGCAAACCATGTCACAGACGGTTCATTAAAACCTCAGGAAATTGTGTTAACCTGTTAAAAGCGACATAATGCCTCCTTTAAAACTTAGCACACTTAGATTTTTTTATTTTTTTTTTTTTATTTACTATTTTAATCACCAAGGGGAAATTCAGCCTCTGCATTTGACCCATCTGGGCTGCTGCTGTACCCAGAGTGGTGGGCTGCCACGGTGCGGCGCCCAGGGAGCAGGTGGGGGTTACAGGTGCCTTGCTCAGGGGAATCTCACCTATGGATTTGGATGTGGGGGGGCACTTGTTCAGTGCTCCACTTGCCCGGGGATTGAGCCAGCAACCCTCCGGTTGCCAGCCCAGTTCTCTAGCTGGTACGCCACGGAGCCCCCCCCCCCCCCTTTCCATCAGCATCTAAGTCTGAAAGAATTTAGTGCCTAATATGGGTCAATACTTGACCAGGTTTGTCACTTCCTGTGCTGCAGTAAAGCCAACAGGTAGACAAAGTTGAGTATAAATGCTTCATGTATGCACGAAATGAAGAAGAATGAATGAGAGTTCATGAGATAAAACTCAAGTTTGATGCCATTTAGAGAGTTGAGTCCCTCCTAACAGGACTGTCACATGCTCCTGCGCCAGAGCAAGACACTGAAGCCCGACATTGTCCCAACCATTCAGTGCTGGTCCCAAGCCTCAATAAATGAAAGGGTTGTGTCAGGAAAGGCAACTGATGTTAAAAAAAAGAAAAACTAATACTAAAATCAATATACAAAACACAATGATCAGCTCTGGTGACTCCTGCAAAGGGAAAAGACTTTTGTCCAACATCTGTATTTCTGGTCATTGTTCACATTTAGTTTATGAATAATGAAATTAAATTTGATTTATAAAAAAAAAAAACAATAAAACAAAAACAAAGAACCAGTGCATCATTATTAGATAGCTCTTTCCTCTGTTTCCTCCTCCAGAGGCAGGAACAGAGGCATAATGGGACCAAAAACAAGTGCTTTGTGAAACGTCTATTTGCTTAGCAACTTGGAGACGCCTCCACCAGCTGAAGCCGTGCCAGCATCACCTCCTGCAGCCGTGGAAACGCCACCAGTAATGGCAAAATTCAGGCCAGCACTGCTGTGCGTCCCACTGGAGCAACCTCTGTGATTTATTTTGCCCTGACCTAATAAAGCAGCCAGTGGTCAGAGACATCAGGGACTGGTTGCTTGCCATGGGCTGTAAAGTAGAAGCAAAAGGACCGCCTACAGATTGGACCATGCCGTAATGCAGGTTTACCATCCGTAACGGCTCATAAAAAAAAATCTGTCAACTTTAATTCGTACCACAGGAAAAGTTAAATCAGCTGAGATGACACAGCTGCACTGAGCTGTGGTGACCAAATGAGCGAGGAGAGAGCTCCGATTGTGACAAGAACACAGTGAAATCAGAACGACAAAACAATCCGTTTCACAGCGGTTTTGCTCCAAAACCCGTAAAAATATGTAACATTAGGACCTTTCTGAGCGAATGGGGTAGAAATACACTCCTATCTGTATGTGTGCTGGGGTAGGAAGAGAACTCCAATCGACACAAGATTGGAAAGATTGAAACTGAGCAATAAAACAACAATATTCTACTTTGCATTACATGAACAGATGAAGTTGAATTAAATTCTCCGTATTACAACCGTCTGACCAGTGCCAGAATTCCAGGGAGGAGTGACATACTTCAATAAACTTAATTTACAATATATAACCTTGACATTGAGCCTTGGCAAAACAGAAGACAAAGGGCTGAAATCATCTTTCAGCTGTTGGAATTTAATCATGCCCGGTAATCTCAGAATTACTACCTTCCTACTTGGGACATTTGCACAGCAACATCTTGCTCCCTGAATGGTTTTTAGTTCCTGTTTCAGCTATTTAAAAATGGAAGATCCACCATTCTCCTTGGAAAGATACTTGGAAATATCTTTTTCTCTGCTGAACAAGTTTAATTGTCCTTTAAGCCTGCGTGGATTAATCTGAACCAGACTGAGCAATAATCCTAGGTGTGTTCTTTCCATACAATAGATGTCAAATTTCCACACGAGTCTGCAAAAGTCCTGCTTTATTATTTTCACAGCTCAAGAGTTTTGAAATCCGCTTACCTCCGCCTAGCTCAGGATCCCCAAATTCTTCCTCACACTCCTCCTCATCCTCCTGGGCAGTGGTGCACCGGTAGCCCTTCCTCTTCAACACGTGGCAGATGACCACTCCCAGCAGGCCCAGGAGGAAGAACACTGGTACCAGTACGAAGGCGGTGTAGTCCGGGTTTACTGCAAGTTTTCCACCTTGTCCATTATTTGTGTTCTGCCCCGCTGGAGGACGAAAGGGAAAGCAAACAGTTATTCAAAAGCAGAAATTCGTTTTAGCATTGCAGCGGGACACAGAAAACAAAGAAATGGATCATCACTACGGTGTCGGTGATAGCAACTTGATATCAACAGACCAGTCCAGCAGAGCAGCTGAGCAGATTAGATGCCGCAACATGACAGAGATTTCATGTTGCTTTTTTTGGACCAATTATGTCGACTGCTCCCTCTGGCCTTGAACTTCTCAATCAGATGTCCTCCTTCACAGCTTTGAGGTCTCATTAGGAATAGGTAAACCAAGTCAAATGTTTTGTTTTTTCTTTAAACTTAACTTTATCTTTATCTCAAACCAATGAATTTGAGTTTCCCAATGCATTTTGCAAATTCAAGCCTCAAGCAGCATGGCTGGGTACGCTTTACAAAAGAGTGGGAAGGATCATAAACGTTTATCGCTCAGGCTTCCCCTGCTCCCACTTCCCACTCCCATCTGCCCACCCTTAAGGATTAAAGTCCAAAGTGAAGTTTCCAAAGAACTCTAAAACTCTGTGACGAGCTTATAAACTCGACATGTTGAACCTTCAAGTCATTCAGCTTATCCTTTTTATTTGTATTACTTGCTCATAGGCTCGAGTTGTGACTTGATGCAGCAGTTTCCATCCAGAGGATGCCGAGCTTTGAACCGAATGTGGCATTCAGTAGAGTTGGACACAGATTTGGGGGTCCACCTGCTGAGATAAGCAACTGGCCCCTGGATTTAAAACACTCGAGAGTCAATCTATGATGTGAAAAAGTAGTGAAAGAGCCAAACAAACAGGGCTAAAACAATGGCAGCTTTGAAAAAAAGTTTCACTGAAATGTAAAATCTAAAACATTGGAGTGAAAATAACATTCACTTTTTAAAAAGAATAAAATAAGGAGAGACCACAGACTAAAAGAAAGGTCTTTATTCCTTAGCAACCATATAAAACCCAAAGATTTTTCATTAAAGCTTTAAATGACAAAGAGGCTCCAACTAGAAAACCTCTTTTGTAGACTTCCATTCACATGCCTAGATGGTGCTATGTCACACTGTTCATTTTGGACATAATGTCTTTGTCATTTTTATTATTATTTTTTTTTTTAATCAAAGCATAGAAGGTGATTTGTGGTCAGCGAAAGACGACGCTTTTGTGGCTCCTGCCGTCGATGCGTCACGTGAAGCATTCCAGCAGGACACACAAGAGGGCTTTTGTCCACTTTCCAGTTCACATCAGCAACACAGTAAAAGTCGAGAGAAAACGCAAATAGAGACGCAGTCGGACACGGCTGTCACGGTTTAAGAGGAATTTCAGCCATTCAAGGATTTAATTAAATCCTCACACCGTGGCGCGGTATGTAAAAGGCACATACTGTTTCTGAATACCTAACTGTAGGCCCCCGGATGCACACGAGCGTTTGTGCGCGACCATTGTCCCGGTCTCCCTGCTGCAACACAATGGACACACAGAACATTGTCTGCTCATTGACCACCTTGTGAACAAATGTGCCCATGTGCTCGCACCAAGAGATGACGATGGTTGACGACCACACTGTCAGACTGTCCTGGCTCAATCTCACTGACCTCCGACTGACTCAGCTAGAGATTCATGGACTGCTTAAGACGAATTTAAAAAGTCCCAGAGACTGGACTGGAATATAAGAAGAGAGGATGTAGAGGCGAGCCAGAAAACTCTAAAAAATTAGAGGTGGAGCCACAGTGGAAGTCCAGTCCATCCCTATTGGAAAAGTACTGCAATAATTAAGGCTTTTCAACCGAACACTTATCAATCTGACTTCATACAGCAAGTAGCTTCTCGCTCGTAAAACAACCACATCAGAAGACAAATCCTGTGGTCGTGAGAGAACATGCTTCTCTGTCAGAGAAGCTGCACTGAAAAAGGTGTAAAGATAGTGAAAATTAGTTGTTTTCTACTGCATCTCTCCCTCTCTTTTATTTATTCATTTTTTCTTTTTTTTAAAAAAAAAAGGGTCATAAGATGTCTGCTTTAAATAATCTTGTATCTACAGGGTTTTTGGGTTGTGTATTTTTTTTTTTTAAACAAAGGAAGGGGAAAAACTGTCTTTAAAAATACTTGTGCTTATTTGAAGTCAGTCTCAGCCTCTACTGGTTTACAGAGGGAGAAAACGCCACCAAGACGACGGTATTTAGCTCTTAGACTCAAAGTGCAAAAAGTGATAACTACAAGAGTATTAGAAGTCCCATGAATGCAGCATATGGTTTTTCAATCTCTCTGCGTAATGAGCTGGAGATGTTAGAAGAACTGGGACAGGATGACCTCACTGTGTACGCACAAGAAAACTACCAAAAAAAAAAAAAGCATAACATAACAACCCACTGTCTAAGTCCCTCATGATTCTCTACATTTTTTCCGTTTGAGGAGGAAATCAAAGCGATACTGAAACAGTTACATGAAAAATAAACTCTTGAAGAGCAGATGTAGGCTGCAGAGGATTCCAGCAAATAAACATTAAATCCAGTTGACCACTTGAACCTTCCCTGTTGAAGTCACTAAAACCTCCAATAACATTTACTCTGATATGAGCAAACCTCCTAATTCTAAATGGGACAAAACATTTCTGTGCGGCAAGAAAAAAAGAAAGAAAAAAAAAAAGAAAAACACCCTCTAGTTGAAGCATCCTTTGGAGCAGATTGTAGGATTGATATGACAGCGTTGCCGTTCGGCTCGTTCAATTTCCTGCAGCTTTATTTGGATTTACTGGTGAGAAGTTCTGCCTTCCTGAAGGTTATTTCACTCTTAACAGCCTCTCTCTCAAGATGACATTAAATCAATTTCTGTAAAAAACAAAAACAAAAAAAACACACAGACACGCACACAAAGGAAGGACTGTTATTGTTTAAAGTACCTGACAAAAAAAAAAAAAAAATGACTTTGGGGCTTTTCCAAGTTTTAAGTAAGAAAGCAGCACAGATTGTAAATTGTCACTGGCTAAATCTGATGACCACTGCAATATCAGAGAGCGTTCGTCTTCCTCCTTGCTGGCATCAGCAGAGGAACTTATGACACAGAATTAATGTCTTTGGTGTGCTGAAAGACACACAGACAACTGAAAATAAAGAGTTCATCTAAGCTTTCCAAGTCACGTGTCGGCAAAGTGAGCAGCAACTGGTAACGGTTTGAAAGAACATCTGAAGATAGCGAATCAGAGCTGTCAGACTTTAACCTCTCACAAGCTGCATTCAGCCTGTAATCTGACCCCTAACATGAAGTTTTGCAAAAACGGCCATCCACACATAGACTCTGCTAATCTTCTCACGTCAGGTCTTGAGAGAGACTCAATAACAGCCTTTACCCCAGAGGATGCAGATGACAGAGAAAGATGAACTCTACACATGAAAACAGCTGTAAAGAATATATATTCATGCTTAATGAGAAAAAGACTGCAACGATGCACCAACCGAAAAAGACTCAGACTATCTGTGGGTTACCCTTGCAACATTCTCTGGGAAATTGCAGAAGTGTTGCATTTAATGCCAAATAAGAGGCAGACCCATCACAAGGATATTCATATATTCAGAATGAACAAGTTTCACTTCAACGTTTTACAAAAAAAGAAAAACTTGGAGAGAAAAATAAGGAGTTCCGCTTCTTATTCATCAGCCTGCTACTAAGACTGTGCCACATGTTAACTCGCCCTATAGTCAAACACACACACACGACACCATATTTTTCCATCTCTAAACGCATGAAGTGGATGGCTGAAGTAACTGAATGAGCGCGTGGATCCGGCCTCAGCCTTTGGCAAGCCACAAACTCCTGCAGACTGGAAAATGGACACATGGACAACTTTTTAAACGGTTTTTCGCGAGCTTTAGCTGGACTTTAAAGAGACTGTGGATTGAGTGTTTCTTGATGCAGAGATATACACCAATGCAGTGTGCAATGTACATCAGTTGACAGTTCACATAAATCCCTCTAAAGCCTAACATCACTAAAGGATGATGTTTCTTATCAAGACTGAAATTCTGAATGTTTGCATCAATTAATCCCTTGAACTTCAGTGCTAAATAAACATCTATACTGTCTAAACAGCAATGAACTTCATGTATTTTGGATGATAAAAATTCAGAAAAACTTAACCGAAAAGATAAATTTAGTTTTTGTTTGTTTGTTTTTTACTTTTTATTGCTTGAGAAATTGATTGTTTTTCTAAATCAGCTCCAAACAAGCTCACTACAACTTTCATTCCCCTAAAGAAAAAAAAATAGTTATGAAACTCAGGTCTTAGAAAAGATCAACTAAACTGATTGTGAGTTGATGATGGTCGGATTATGAAATCCAATCACAAACACTGACTAAAGCGACTGAAACATCTCCCTTACTTAACACTATATTGGTGGTACTAAATGATACAACGCTTTAATTAACTTTAGGCATGGGTAAAAATAATATAGTAAACTGTTTTATATTTTATTACGTGATGCTGTGTGCGCTTCAGATCAGTCTGTCACTCCTTCAGTTTCACTGTTTGCTGACCAGACAAACTCGAACACCAGACGGACTAAAAACATATAACATATGAAAGTCCAGACGTATGAAATGCCAGTAAAGTTCGTAGAAGAGGAGCCGTAAATAGCTGAACATAACAGCTAAACTGCGTAACGCTTCACCGCATCCACACATGAAGTGAAAAGGTTGTGAACTTACGGGTATTCGTGGTTGGATCAGCCATTGACGGACGGGACCGCGGCAGGCCAGCTGGCTGGTGATGATAATTAGTCCTTCAGTCAGCCCTCTGGCGTCTGATCAGAACCAACACTAGTCAAACCAAACAAGTATCAACCACCACGAATCCGTGCAAGTTTCCTGATTCCTGGACGTTGGATACGCCCTGTTTAAAATGCTACCGCCTTGAACAGAGAGTAGTAGACGCGGATAGGAGCAAGAGAATGCACTTACTGCTACTTCCGGTGTCGTAGGCGTTCAGCATTTCAATGTTAATTTATAAGATCATTAGAGCATGTGGTTGTTTTGTAATTGAATACGCCTTTTGCTTTATTTAATTTTATTAGTTTCTCTTCCTTAAATAGGAAAACACAAATATCATTTTAACGCATTTTTAAACCAAACAAAGATGGCGTTCAGAAGTTATGACCTCAAGCAAACCAGAGGAAAATGAAATAAAATAGAAAATAAAAATGTTTACATGTTTCACAACATATAAAGGTTTTGGAGGGTAAGTATAAATAGTCCATGTTCACCTTGGCAACAGACACTTTGGGAGACACAACAATGATGCTATCTATGAGAAGGGAAAGAACACACTTCCGCCGGGTTGTTAACTCCGATTCATCTTGGGCCACATAATCACCATGGTTACCGTTAAAGGAACGTTTTATTCTTTACTTTTTCAACCAGCTATTTAGGTAAGACAGATTTACCACTGGTTCCTGGACTCGTTTGTTAAAATAAAAAAAATGAATTTTTGCCATAAAATCTCAAATTTTACTAAATTTGTTACCTTTATCATAAAACTGTTGCTTTTGTATGACAATCACAAAACTTTTAAGCGTAATCGCAAATTTAAAAGAAATGTTGATTCTCTAAAAAAACAGTTTTTGTCGTAAAAAAAATACAATAAAAGGGTGAATTTGACAATATAACATATTTTTTTTAGAAAGAAATACATTGTTGTCATAAAATCCCAAATTTAACAAAATCCGTGACTTTTATCATGAAATTGAGGATGTTGTATGAAAATCACAATTTGTTTCAAGTATAATCACAGATTTAAAGAAGTAGTGATTCTTTTCTGTAAAAAACAAAAACAAAAAAAAAACAGTTTTGTTTAAAATGGCAAAATTGCACTTACACTTCTTTTTATAAAATAAAATCATAAAATCCCAAATTTTTACAAAAGTCATGACCTTAATCATAAAATTGAGATATTTGTACATTTGTACATAAAATGTTGACTCTGCTTTTTGTAAAAAAAAAAAAGAATGAAAGAAAGAAAGAGAAAGAAAAAGAAAAGAAAGAAGAATAAGTTAATTTTGTTTTAAAATTGCAAATTGTGAAAGATCAAGGTTTTTTTTTATCATATACTAACAAGTTTTAGTTAGTTTTAACATAAAGGTTTTAACATAAAATTACAATTTTGCTCTTTAAAAATGTCAACTTTTTGCAAAATTTTGACATAACATTGCAACTGGCTCATTACAAGGTGGCTCAGTGGTAGAGTGTACGGCCATGAACCTTGAAGGTTGGTGGTTCAAGCCTCCTCCTGGGTACACCGAAGTGTCCTTGGGCAAGACACTGAATCCCTGATTACTCCCAGTTGTCAGGCCAGCACCGTTGTATGGCAGCTCTGCCGACAACTGGTGTGTGAATGTGTAAAGTGCTTTGGCGCTGTAGAACTACAGTTGTAAAGCGCTATATAAGTGTAAGCCATTTACAACACTTGTAAAATTGAAAATTTTCAACTTTTTGGCCTAAAGTCATTTTCTCCATTAAAAAAATTTTTTTTTTACAAAAATCATGAATTTTGACAAAAATGAGCAGCTTTTTGTTAGAAAATCTTTTACAAACATTTGTGAAAATCATAACTTTTTGACACAAACTTTTAGTACCGAATAAAACAGGCAGTCACACTGAAATTTCATCAGAAATGATTAAGTTATAAGTATACTATTTTCTTTGCATGCACTCATGAGCCAGATAAAATTAAGTGGCGGGCCGGATTTGGCCCATGGGCCCTGAGTTTGATGCCCCTGCTGTACTTCTTAGTTCTTCTTACTTCTTAGATCTTTCGGTCTTTGAAGCAAGATGTTACATATCCTCTACAAAGCTGTTGAGGAGTGTGCGTTCATATCTGCACCCATCTGTGGGGAGACCAGCATCAGAATCAGTGACTCCACTCCACAGACCCCTCCACTCCAGAGTCCCCCAACTTCAAACACTAACACCAACTCAGATTCCCCCCCTCCCCCTATCAACCACTCACGGCCTCATCTTCACCTCCAGCCAGGTACAGAGGGAGTTCTCCAGACTGAAGAGTGTGTGCTGGGCAGCTTGCGGAGGTTTTTCAGTACCTCTTCAACCTCTCCCTGAGATTGAAGAAGGTGTCTGATGTCTGGAAGACCTCCTGCATTGTTGCAGTACCAAAGAAAGGACATCCAAGCACTCCCAATGACTACAGGCCTGTGACGCTCACGTCACACGTCATGAAGACAGGCTCTTTCTCCATCACCTGAGGTCACTGCTCTCTACCTTAATGGACCCCGTTCAATTTGCATACCAGAAACACATCGGTGTGGAAGACGCCATCATCTTCCTCACACATAGGGCTCTGTCTCACCTCAAGGGTGCAAGAAGCTCTGTGAGAGTCACTTTCTTCGACTTCTCCAGTGCCTTCAACAGCATCCACCCCAACCTGCTGACAGACGAGTTGCTGGACATGCAGCTTCACCCGGACATCACTGCCTGGATCCTGAACTTCCTCACAGGCCGACCGCAGTACGTCAGGGTGGACAGCTGCACATCTGAGACCATCTCTAGCAGCACCGGGGTGACCCAAGGATCTGTTCTGTCCCCGTTCCTCTTTACCCTCTACACCTCTGACTTCCACTTTGACTCTGGATCCTGCCACCTCCAAAAGTTTTCCGATGACTACTCCATAGTCGGATGCATCAGCGATGATGATGACGAGGAGTGCAGAGGTCTGATGGAGAGCTTTGTTGAGTGGTGCAGTCAGAACTCACTTCAACTCAACATCAGCAAGACGAAGGAGGTGGTGGTGGACTACAGGAGGAACCAGAGTCAACCTGGTCCAGTCACCATCCAGGGCGAAGAGGTGAGATAGTGGACTCGTACAGATACCTTGGGGTCCACATCAACAATAAACTGGACTGGACTCACAACACAAATACCCTCTACAGGAAAGGCCAGAGCAGGATGTTCTTTCTGAGGATGCTGAGGTCGTTCTGCGTCTGCAGCAGGCTTCTCAAGACCTTCTACAAGTCCATGGTGGCCAGTACACTGTTCTTCGCTGTAGTGTGCTGGTGGGGTGGCGTCAGGACTGGTGACGCCAACAGACTCAATAAGCTAGTGAGGAAAGCCCGTTCTGTGGTGGATCTGGACCTAGACAGCCTGGAGGTGGAGGCTGAGAAGAGGGTGATGGACAAAATCTGGTCAATCCTGGACAATCCTTCTCACCCTCTGCACAACGAGCTGTGGCTGATGGGCAGCTCATCCACCCTGGTCCAGGACCGAACCACCCAGGTCCAGGACCGAACCTCCCAGGTCCAGGACCGAACCACCCAGGTCCAGGACCGAACCATCCAGGTCCAGGACTGAATGTCTCAGATGCTCCTTTGTTCCAACTTCCATCAGACTCTCCAACAGCAGTTTGGCTTCACGTCTCGCTGCTCCAGATGGACTCTGTTAGTGTGTGTATATATGTGTATTTTTATCTTATTCACTACTGCATTTATGTATATGTGTGTATGTATATATGTATGCATAAAAATGTATGTGTATATATACTTATTTATATATTGATATATTTTATTTTTTCCGACCCCTATTTCTATTCCATTGTAAACTGCTGTGAACTTGAATTTCTCCCTGTTGGATCAATAAAGTCAGTCTGTCTGTCTGTCAGTCTGTCTTTCTGTCTATGTCCTTCAAATCAAGTTTTTTGATCCTGAATATTTAGATCTGGATTTTGTAATCCAGTCTAACCTTTAATCCGGATTAATTACTACAACTGGATTTTTCAAAAAAATCTAGCAGAAATCTTGGATAGTTTTGATCCCAAAAACGGGATTATCATAATCCCACTTTGAGAGGTGGATTCAAGGAGGATTAACAGAGTTGAGGACACACTTGGTACAGAAAGGACTTTATATTTACAATAAAATAAAACGATTAAATCTTTTTAAAATGTTAGCAAGAGTAAGAAAACAATTATGTATAATTACTTTGTTTAGGGTTAGATTAAAAAGAACAGTTCAGCAAAATGTGTGCTAAAACTTAAATTCACATCTTCCACTTATTGGTGAGTAAATTTTAGATTAAAAAAAAGAAGTCTTCATCAGAAATAGTGCCAGCTTTTTACAGAATGGAGACTTCTGCTGATGGTAGCTCAGCTTTATCTGCTGCTCAGCTGGGCTTACGTGAGAGTTTCCATCTGTACATGTTCTTCGCTGTTCAGACAGAATTGTAACTATAAAAGCGAGACAATTAAAAGAAAAGTGAAGATAAGATGCAACGTAAATGAATTCATCATTTAAGTGTGGAGATGGAGAATGAAGGTAACAAATTCTTGATGTAATGATTTTATTTTGCATTAACAAGAAATTGGTGATAATATTTGACCTGATGGCAGTATTGACAAGTATTAAATCACAGAAAATCCAGATCTAGAAATCCTTCTCCTGAGCTATCTGGATCAACTTAATCCAACTTGAAAAGGTT
>JBAMYA010044899.1:0-12111 GCA_037176975.1 Arrhamphus sclerolepis
GGGGGGTGGGTAAAAGCTGGGCAAAAAGCAGTTTTAGAGGGGAAGTTTTTGGGGGGGGGGGGGGCCTTCCTTTTCTTTTTTTTTTTTTTTTTTTTTTTTTTTTTTTACAGTATAGACCTGATTATATGAAAACCATGACCTTTACTTAAACCTAACTGCAAATGAAAGAGAGCTGATACTAAAAGGTAAATTAAGTCAAAAGTATTGTTACTCTCTGGGAACTCATTACTCTCATTTGCAAATCACCTAATATGTCCATTACACTACTACAGAAAACACTGAATATTTGGAATAAACTTTCTTGATGCTCCCTATTCAGGGTCGCCACTGTTGTATAATCTGCAGAAGTAGTTTGGCACAAGTTTTACTCTGAGATTCAACAACATGCTCATATAAACAAATCAAATCAACTTTATTTATCAAGTACTTTTCATGCACCACGGCAACACAAAGTGCTTTACATAATGAGAACAATGTATGACTCTGTTTATGTTGGAAGATTTTAGACAGGTCTGCTGTTATATGTTTGTATGTGGGAGTGTGTGTGTGTGAGGTTGCAGATAGGGGTGTGAAGGGTGAGTGACTGAAACACAAAAAAAAAATGAAACACAAATAACAAAATGAATTTAGTCTCACTGTCAACACAACCTAACCTCACGTTTACTTTTGTTTTTATAATGTTGGACGAGCTTAAGAATGAGAAAGTTTTTGCCAACTTTGTACTTCAAAGAAACGACTTCTTTGACTAACGTCATAGTATTTTCTTTGAACTGTCACACAAACAGCTGCCACGTGGAAAAGACTCCAAACACTTCCCAATCTGCCTCATTACAATCACTCTTAAAATGTGGATTTCTTTTCTTTTCTTTTTTTGTGTTCTTTTGTTTTTACAAATTCTAGGGTAAGAAGGAAACGTGAAAAGTGTGTTTTTGACGCAGCAGTCAGTGACCTTAAAAGGGTGAAGAGTTGAGACTTAACTTCTTTATTAACGTCCACCTGAAGCGTTTCAGTCTTCAGTAGAAACCAACCCTGGTGTCCTCAGTAGAGGTCCTCCAGGAGGAGGTAAGCCTTTAAGCACAGGACTAGGGGCACTTGTCATCCAGTCTCCAAGGTCGTCCAGCCTGCTCCTCGTTCTGCACCAGCTTCACCCGATGGCGCTTCCACAGCCCACGCCACTGCTGCTCGTGGTGCCACAGCAAGTTCAGCCCATGTCTTTGCCATTTCACAAGGGGCCCTTCTCCTTTTCCTGTTCCAGAGGAGGCCTCTCATCCTCCTGCTGCAGTCCCAGAAACTCATTTACCACTGTTTCTGCTTCTGCTTCAGCTCCAGTTTCTGAGCATGACTCAAATCCAGTTCCTTTCTTGACTAATGTTTGTTTCCATTAGTGGGTGTCAAAGGTCAAATCTAGAAGAAGGGATATGTAACAGACCAGCCTCCACCTCAGATCCTTCTGTTGTTGTTTCTCCATTTTAGCATATGACCTTGGAAGAATCCACTTAGAGATTACTTCAATTTTCAGCATTTTCTTTATGTGACATCAACATAAACACTGGAGAATCAAATAAATAAAGATATGCAACTTTAATGCGATGGCAGTATGAAAAGGTCTTAATGACTTAATTTTTCCTGTAATCAGCCTGTCACCACACCCAGTGGTTTTTTCCCAGTTCCTGTACCTTGCCCTGTTAAAGTGCTAGAACCTGTTCCCATCCCAGTCTTGCAGTCCCACTCCTGCCTCATTTTTGTTTCCTGGTCCTGTCTCAACCGATGTGCCTGATTCAGTCCCAGCCCCGTCTTCAGCCCCTGACCCAGCTGCCCGACCATCTCCGACCAAGTCCTGCTCTGTCTGCTTGACCTCAGGGCTTCTTCTTCTTTTTGGCTTCTGTGTCTGTCTGGAACAGGAGGGGAAGTCCCTGTTACTGAGCAAAGAGGAATGAAATGAAGCCTTGCACATAAATTACCAGAGTTAAAATGGTAATTTCAGAGTTTGAGCTTTGAGCGAAGTGTGAAGAGCTAGAAGATTGCTTTTAAATTCGTCTGCTGCTGATAAAGGCTTCTCCTAGTTCACCTAAAGTTGCACCTGCTTGAAAGTTTTCCAATGAATGCTTTTGAAAACAGGTTCTGATGAAAATGCTGATAAACAGCTTCTGATACAGGAACTTATGAGTCAATCTTGGCTAATATGTCACATTTCAAGGGTTTCCCAAAAGACTCCACCCCACAGACAACAAATATATAAATTCTCATGGTTAATCTCAATACAGGTCACATCAGCAGGAAAACATAACACCTAAAATACAGGTAATCTCAGCTGATACTTTTCATGAATACTTAAATTTTTTATATGATTTAATTTAGTTTTGTTTTGCTTGCTTAATATATTTTTTACGTGTTAATAAATAATTTATTTATGAAATAATGTTAGTATTCTATATTTGGCTTTATTTATGGA
Organism: Arrhamphus sclerolepis; assembly: GCA_037176975.1. Taxonomy (NCBI): domain Eukaryota; kingdom Metazoa; phylum Chordata; class Actinopteri; order Beloniformes; family Hemiramphidae; genus Arrhamphus; species Arrhamphus sclerolepis. Next base: position 2,453 of record JBAMYA010044899.1, read on the forward strand.
ATTAATTTAAGCTTTTTTTTTAAATTAATGTACTTACTACTTTTAGAATAATTTATCAATACTTAACAGAATAAGTCAGGTGAGAAAGTTTTGTTACTCATGAGACAATAATCAGCTTAAGATTGTTGAGATATTTTTGTGTATATGTGAAAATATGCCAAGTTTCATAACATAATGCAAACAAATTTAATTTTATATATGAACCACAGCAGTTAATGGTAATGCTTCGGAAAATAAATTAGCTCCATACTAAAGGACGTTTGAATTGTTTGATTTTATTAACTTTAGTGCTATGTGCACATTTACCATCTGTGTTAAAAGGTTTAAATATTTTTTTTGGATAACTTTAACAACAGCAACTGTGTGTTTCAAAATTCATATTCATTAAACACACATTAATCCCTTAAATTATAGTGACCATTCTTGCTTAATGGGTCCAACAAGCGGCAGGATTTGCCATCAGTGTCTTTTAAAGCAGGAGCTGATCTGATGGCACATTATGAGATTGTGATGTGAACTTTTTGCACAAAGTGAGAGTGTGATGAGGGTATTATATTCTTTAACACTGAGTTCTTCAATGAGGGCATATTGATTGATATTTTTTTTTTAGTAATATATGTGGGTCAGGAGGAAACATTACAGTCAAGGCAGGAGTGCACTTTTACTCCAACTATTTATTTGAATGAAAGAAAATGAATGAAAAAAATAAAATGAAATGGTCTAGAACAAAAAGTATGAAAGTTCTCAAAACAGCTTTAATGGGACATTTTCTCTTTGTGTTAAGTCATAATTCATACATGACATTAATGACATTGTCAATAGTTCAGTTTGCCCTGACCTTTGTGTTGTGTAGGGAAGGTAAAGTGTGCTTATCTGGAACGATACAAATTATAAAGCCCTCACAAAACTGAGCTTAAGTGGTAAATTTTGTCAGTTCTGTCTGTTACAGATTGTATAGCGATGCTTTGGCAGGTGGCATTGTGCCTCTTGCTTCTGCAGGATGGAGTTTATGGTTTTCGTATAATTGGAGACTCAATGACTCATCAAAAGATCACAGAGAAAGCCATCTTGAATGTGACTGTCCAGGTGTGCCGCACACTGGCCCTGGCTGATGGGAAGGAATTCACTTTTCCTGTAAGCAATTCAACCTACACGTGTGTGTATTAGATGTGCTATTGAACTAAACTTTAACTAGTGCTCTCCATGGTTGTGTTTAATGAAAGGGTACATGCTTGTGTTTCCGTGCAGCCACAGCCTTTTACTCCTGAGTTAGTTGCTGCAGCATGTGAAGCACCAAAATCCTCCAAGAGCTTCCGTAACACCATCAAGCTGATCAAAAGAAAAAACTGGCAAACGGACATTATTTTAGTCTTTGATTCAAAGTCTCACTGTGATGATGAGAAGTTAAAAGAGGGACAGAAGATCGTCACAGATGGCCTATCATCTGTGAAGGCTGCCAACCAGCAGCAGAGCTTTACTTCAGCTACATCAACCCTGGGACGAATACTCCACACCTTACAGGTATTTTCTGCCTTTGTTGCTCTTAGTGACTATATGTGCTTCTGAAACTGTACTTTGCTCTAGTTTAACAATTATAAATTTATATTAAAGATGTGTCACACACATGAACCATGACAAAATGATTGCCTGACCCTGCAGTTTCTTCTGTTGTTATTGCTTAACTTCATCACTGCACATAATGGTTTACAGTAATGAGCTCTAAATTTATTGATTTGTTACAGTGTTTCACAAATAAAGACATGAATGGTTTAAAAATATGTGTTCTTAACCAGCAAATGAGCAAGTAATGCAGTAAGTTAATCACCAACAGGAGCTCACGTTGTTCTTCCATCTCTGTCTTCTTTGTCCAACCTGAAGGATTTCTACAGTCACAGTAACTGGGTAGAACTAGGCAACACGATCCCAAACTCCAATTTCATTCGAGGAAATGCAGATATTGGAACCATAGCAGGTTAAAATATATTCCTTTTATTTATATCTTTGTGCGTCACTCAGTCACTGTTTGCTGACCATGTTGTAAACCAACTGCAGCCCTGACCAGAGCAACCTGCCGCAACTGTGATGGAGACGACTGCACAAACAACATTTTGGAGGATATTATCGAGGAAAAGATACTTACCTCTGGATATTTTTCTACTTTTTCTATTTTCAAACCTGAAGGTAAACATCTTCATATCCATTTGCCGTTATTATAATATTTAGTCGTTTGCGATATGAAAAAAGGTAGCAACTTAGACACGCCGCTTTATAAGGATTAAACCCCAATTTCTTTTTCAATTTTAGTTTATAATAATGCATACTTTTTTAATGCCATTTGTTCATTGATAACATTGCATAGCAAAACCAGTGCTTTTGACTGATATGAGCTAATTTCACATTGTTTGTTTTAATATTGGTAACATTTAAGACATTTAACATTTATTTAAGTGCAATGACCCTCCAATAGAGAAAAAAGTCTTTATTTGTTTCAGAGAGTCACTAAATCCTCTAGAAGCCCAGGTTCTTAAGATATATTCCTTTTACATGAGACATTAGATTTTGGAGCAATGGTACTTCAGGATGAATAAAGATGAATAAAACTGTTTCGAACATTTTGTTCTCATTTTCATGATTAACAGGAAAATGTAGCCACGGAAATTTCCTCGATACAACAAGTTTATTTGAGCCTAAAGGTGGGATTAACAAAGACCGTCCCTCCTCCAGCCACGGACATCTCCACACTGAAGCTGCAAATCTGGCGACAGCTGCAACCAGTGAGCTCCTGGAGGACATTCGAGGGGCTGCTGGGGACACGCAGTTCCTTCAGTATGGAAACTATTTCTATGTTTCACATTTACTCAGTTAATGAAATATAAAGAAAAAAAAAACCAACTAAATTTAACTCTCTCTTTTCATCACTTAGGATGATGGGAATCTCAAAAGGAAAAGCTCTTTGTTTTGTTATCGACACAACAGGAAGCATGTCTGACGATATTGCAGCAGTGAGGATTGTCACAACCTCAATAATCGACAGTAAAGTGGGAACAGAGGATGAGCCTTCATCTTATATTCTTGTACCTTTCAATGATCCAGGTAGTTTAAATTATATATAGATATATAGGTATGCATGTATGTATGAAGTATATTACATAGAATAATAATATGGTATATTATGGTATATTTATTTACTTACCTGACTCGATTTGTCAGATTTTGGACCACTGACCAGGACAACGGACCCAGAAGTCTTTAAAAAAATGATCAACTCACTTACAGCTACTGGCGGTGGAGATTTTCCAGAAATGAGTCTTTCGGGTCTGCAGGTGCTGTGATGTGGAGGCTAGTAAAATCTTTTCTTTAAAGCTAGCAATTTAAGTAAAGTTAAATTGAATGTCTTGTGTGTGTTGTTTTTTTTTTTTCCTCATACAGCTGGCTTTAACAGGCAGTCCCTCTAATTCTGAGATCTTTGTCTTCACGGATGCAACTGCTAAAGACATCCACCTGAAGAACACAGTGATTGCACTCATAGAGCAGACCAAGTCAGTGGTGAGTAGTCCTTTGTCAACGTAAAATGGTATAATCCTAAAATTAAACCTTTCCTTTGAGTACATCATAATGGATCTCAGTTATAAAAAGCTGACTATTAGCAAGTAGTACATAGAAGTTGTTCTGTTGGGCTCAGTGCTGTGTTTAACTTACAGGGCTGCCAAGTTTCAGAAAATTACAAGAGTGAAACTTTAGTGGCATGATGGTTGGTGGTGAAAAAAAAAAAATTGCCTTTTTTAAACATCAATCTGGCCTGTTTTAACGTCGATTTAAACCTTAAAACTGATGTCCTCACCTCCATGCCAGGTGCTCTCCCTGCACTGTGGCCTCCTAATGCTAGTCTTAATTAACCAGAAATTAAAATTAAAATTGTAACAAAGTTTATTATCATGAAAAAAATAGATATAGAATATTAAATGGGGAAATAAGCGTGAGAAATATCAAGTGTGGCGTTTGGTGTGAGAATGGGTCAAATTGCGTGACTGTCACATTCAAAGCGTGACGCTTGGCAGCTCTGGACTTAATTGCTCATTTCAGCAGATTAAAATCAGTGACATTGTTAGAATGTAATGAGCCATTGGACAAATGAATGCCAATTTAATTTGTTTTTTGTTATAGGTATTACAAATTATACAGTCAGATTCATGAACACAAACATTTTACAGACTACAAAAAGAATATATAATTCGCAACAGACATTTTTGAAAAACAGTGACTTAAATCTTTTCACTGTTCACATGCTTCATGACCGAGGTTCTCTTTCACCTCATTGCGTTTCAGGTGAACTTCATGATTACTGCAATACTCGGGTCTCGGCGGCGTCGGCAAGCTGACAGCAATCCACAACAACAAAACCTTCGCATGGGGAGGTCGGATGCTCAGCTGTACCGAGACCTGGCTCAGGCTTCGGGGGGTCAAGCTATTGAAGTCACAAAATCTCAGCTGCTTGACGCCATCAGCATCCTTACGCAGTCCACCAGTGCCTCCCAGGTACCTGCTCCCACAGCCTGTTGCTATTGATCCTTTTTTCGCAATTCAAAATTTCACTTTCATCATTTTGCTTGGGTTCGTATAGGTAACACTTCTCCAAGCAGCCAGGACCCCCGGAAAGGTTGAAAATTTCACTTTCACAGTTGATGACTCAGTGAAAAACCTGACAATTTACATCACTGGGAGTTCTGTTGATTTCACTCTCATCAATCCCTCAGGTAATAATGATCTTGGTGTTTATTGAATGCTTGATATGCAGTGATCTCTGAATCATATTTTCTATATGTTGCTTTTAAAAACCTATCCACAATTTAACCTGTCTTTTTAAAAATTTCTCTGCATTGTTTTTAGGTGTGATCCAAAGTACCACCAACACAACCGGATCATCGATCATTGCTGTGGAATCAGTAGGAAACCTCCAGACTCTGCAGCTGCAAACAGAAGTGGGAGTGTGGGAACTGAGAATGGTGTCAACGAATCCCTACACTCTGAAGGTTATAGGTGAGATTATTGAGCAATAAAAAGAAAAGAAAGAAAAAAAGATCACCACTGCCTCATTTGCCCAAAACATTAAACAAACTGACAAGTAGCAAAGCACTTGGGTATTTTATTTTTGTTTCTGATGTTTTGTGATGATGCTAAGATTCATGTCATTAGCTTTCTTTTTCTTTATTTGTGCAATTGTCACCAAATGGTGAGGTTCTTCTGAGTCATCACTACCATACCTTTTCTCCACCGATAGGAAAAAAAAGGGAAAAGGAATGCGACCACAAGTATAAGGTTTTACAGAGTTTATTGTCAATAAAACAAAGGCTACCTTAGGTAAATAAAAATACAAGGGAAAAAAGGCTCTAAAAATAAAAAAAATTGCGCAAACTCCCTAAAAGATAAGTTCATAAAACTGTGGTTTCACCGCCTAAAAAAGCGGGAGCTGCTACCAACAAAATCCAATGTTAAAACAAGTTATGCTCCAGTCTAATGGAATAACTAAACCTAATGGTCCCACAGTAGCCACATCAGGTGAAGACAGTTACTCCAGTGCAACCTTTATTCAGTGCGTCCCCACTACTCCAGATGTCTTCTGACAGCTAGCCCACCTCCTGTTCCCTTCAAAGGTCTCTGTGGTCTCTGGACTAGAAAAGCGTTACATAATTACGTTGTTGTTGTTGTAATGGTGAGCGATATGTACAAACTTTGAAAGAGTTTGTAAATGCAGCCATATATCAACTCTATGTTTGTAAGCTCTTGAACATGTGGCCTCTGTGGTTAATTTTCTGTGTTTGTTTCTTCTCTATTTGCAGGTGAAAGTCCCATCGACTTCCTGTTTGACTTTGTTAAAGAGTCACAGGGCCCTTTCCAAGGGTTTGATCTGGTAGACAATCGTCCCTCAGCTGGTAAGCAAACTTCCTTCTATGGTCAAAGTAATATAATCAATGGAAGATACCTGATATCATTGTTTTTCTTCTGTTTTTTTTTTTTAATTGAAGGTGTGAATGGAACTATGATGGTGACACTAATTGGTGGTGACTCTGCCACAGTGACAGAGGTCGCTCTGGTTGAGTCACTGGGGTCAGGGCAGGTTAATGGCAGCGTGGAAGCTCAGGGGGGAGGTGAATTCTTTGCCAGGTTTGACATAATACCATCCTTTGAGTTTGTGGTAATTGTGAAGGGGCAGAGGAACAGCAGTGCCACCAGAGCATCTTCTGAGATCTTCCAAAGACAGTCACCCACCAACCTGAGAGCTTCTGCTCTCACTGTTACCTCTGTAAGACTCTACAAACCTATTATATTCATTTAAGGCAAGTCACACTAAATTTGTCTTTTAATGGTACTTTTTCTTCTTTCAGACTGATTCAGACAGTGTCTTAGAGCCAGGAATACCTTTTCTAGTTCACTTCACTGTGATGACAAGGGAGACACGAGGAAACTTCGCCATCCAAGCAACCAGTGACCAAGGCTTTCCTCTAGATTTTTTGCCAAGTTTAGCTCTGGAAACTGGAGGCAGTGCTAATGGTACCGTGAACATCACTGCGCCTCTCAGCGCCACATCGGGTACTGGTGTCACTCTGACCATTCAGGCCACAAGTCCAGATGAGGCAGATACAAACTATGCAGTGCTGCGTTTCACCGTCCTGAAAACGGTAATCCTTCATTTAAGGAAATCGATCTAAATTTCTACACATTCTAAATCATCATTCTGGATACTGAATGACACATTATTGTTGTTCCATTTTCACCCCTTCACAGGTGACGGATTTCATTCAGCCAGTGTGTCAGCTGCTCAGCCTACAACACAACTGCTCTGAAAACTGCAACCAGTCAATGTGGGAGCTCTCCGTTCTGGTGAGCGACGGGTCTAACGGGACGGGTGTGGACAGCATCAGGCTCAGAGAAGGCAATGGCACCCTGAACACCAGCATGACGGACAACAACGACACGCTGGTGAACTACACCGCATCCTGTTGCTCACCCGATGTGCAGTTGGTGGCGGTGGATCAGGTGGGCAATGTGGAACTTTGTAGTTACACTGTCCGTACAACAGCAACAACAACAACACCGGATGTGACCACCAGCTTGCCATCGGTTGCAACAACAGCATCTTCGTCTACCAGAGCTGTTCAGTCGTCCTTTGTTTGCCTCGGCATTGCAATCCTGGGATTGTTTTCAAGGTCTGAGATGGGGATGATCTGAATATTTGAAAACATTCTGGATATGGTAGAAAGTCATCTGTGTGCAGTATCACATCGTATAACACTCAGCTGGGAGTCTGGATGTAGGTAACAGGTACTAACCAGTACAGCAACAGTTCTGATATAAATATAGAGCTATAGGGATGTCTCTTAGCTCTATGTAATAATTGTGTTAGAAGGCACTTAACTAAAAATATTTATGGGGTTGTGAATGTGTTATAATTGCAACAGTATCTATATTTCTAAGGTCTAGAAAATCAGTTGTGATCAGTCATTCCTATTTAGATTGTTGGTTTGGGATTGTTTTTTTTATAATTATTGATTTTATTTGAACTGAAATGATTTATTCATCTGTTGTTTGCCTATTATACTACGAATCTTAAACATATGTGGAATAAAATTAAACTTTAATACTATAATGCTTCACAAGACACAAACTGTAACCTTGAGCTCCATCTGCTCCTCTCTGTTCTTTGTTCTCTGTGAGACTTTGCAGAAAGCTGCCTAACCTGATATGGAAGCCTATGAAGGACACTTTCCTAATTATCACATGTTCCTCCCTGAATAACACATCAGCAACATGGACTGACATTCAGTAAATCACACACATTAAACATATTCTGATTTTCCGATTGGATAGCTCACATTGTATCATCTCCGTCATGGGGCCTCATCTTTATAAAAAAATTAAAAAAAAAAGCAACTGCCAAAGTTTAGATAACTTCTGCAGACACTTGTCCTCTGGTTGAACATGTCTCCTGCTGCAGCATTAAATGAATTTGCACTTATGACAACTTTTTCCTGATCAATTCTTAATTTCTCTTCTCATCTGGTAATCACAGCAGAAGATCCACAACAAAAGGGGGAAATTAATGTATGAATTAAAGTATAAATTAAAGTCTCTGTGGGTGTGGCATCTGAAGCATAACACGTGGGTGAGTAGAGAAACGGAAAGTCCTTGGGTCATTTGCTTAAACAATGATAAAAGAAGAAACAATACTCACACCTTTTCTCACCAATTATCAGTTACTATGGTTTACAATTTTGCATTTCATCAACCACCTCTATGGATTTAAAATAAAACAATCAAGATTACAGTCTTTCAATTTTAATTTACTACTCTACTCTCAGTTGTCAGTGTTTTCAGGTTCCATGCAGTTCAGCAACTTATTTTCCAGATGCAGTTTGAAGCCCAGGAACTGTTCAGTGTGCTTTTGTTTTTCTTCTTTTTCTGACTGGTGAAGCACATTGTGCACTGCATCCAGGAATTTCTGACGTCAGCTTCAAACAACTGAGCCATCACATGCACAGTCCATTTCTTGGTTGTTCTTGCCATGCAAAAGAAACTCATCATGAGGTCACAGAGCCCCACATCACCCATGCCGTAATTGGTCTCCCTAATCAACAGAAATTACAAATCCTCTGTAGAAAGTTACTGTTCAGCATCACTGTCAAAATCTACATCCAAGAGACACCATAATGAGTGTAAATGCAACAAAACATGAGTAACATTTAAGGTCAGGAGGGTCAAACTTTGCCAGAAAAGTGTCTCATGCTCTGGAATCAGATTGATTGGATAGATGAACCAAGATCAGCTTGTATTAGAATGATATTTGATCAACATCTAAATCAGGAAGACTATCAGATATCCTTTGAAGCTCTTCTGTGAAGACTCTAAAGCCGTTGGGATAGAGAAAAAAAAAGTCAAATTTAAAGTACCGCTTATGAGATCACATTACATTTCCCAGCTCTGCAGAAATCAACAGATAAAATACATTTCATATTCTATTTGTCAGTATATGACTTTTTATATATACATATTTCATTTGTCAGTATATGACTTTTTATCTTTTGTTATTCTTTTCATTATTTGATTAGCTTTTCTTTTTCACTTATATGCATGTTCCTTCTGTTTTATCTTTTACTGAATTTCTCGGTCCTAAAAGCTAATGAATGACTGCCAGTTCTTAATCTTAAAGCAGCAGTTCCTGAATTTTAACATCCATCCATCCATCCATCCATCCATCCATCCATCCATCCATCCATCCATCCATCCATCCATCCATTCATCCATTATCTATACCCGTTTGTTCCTGTGCAGGGTTACCAGCTATCTTCTGTGCAAAAGGCACACCCTGGACAGGTTGCTGGCCCATTGCAGCAATTTTAACATAATTAAACTAATTATAAACATGTCATAACATGCATTTGACTTTACCTTTTGAAAAAGAAAAGAAAGTGAAAGAATTCATAGAGGTTTTCAGCAGATCTGATCAGTGTTAGAATGGTATGTGACCAAACCAGTTTGGTTTGGTAAGAAAGCACATATACATATTTCATGATACACAGGTCCAAGAAGACACACACACACACACACACACACACACACACACACACACACACACACACACACACACACACACACACACACAC
>JBAMYA010044900.1:0-37084 GCA_037176975.1 Arrhamphus sclerolepis
TAGAGGAGATCTGCATGGAGGAATGGGCCAAGATATCAGCAACAGTGGTGAAAACCTTGTGAAGACTTACAGAAAACATTTGACCTCTGTTATTGTCAACAAAGGCGATATAACAAAGTATTGAGATGAACTTTTGTCATTGAGCAAATATATATTACCCACTATCATTTGCAAATAAATTCTTTAAAAATCAGCTAATGTGATTTTTTTTTTGTCTCTCATAGTTGAAGTGCACCTGTGGTGAAAATTACAGGCCTCTCTCATCTTTTTAAGAGGAAGAACTTGCACAATTGACACATCTGTGTGTGTATGATTTTTTTTTTTTTTTTTTTAAATTCAGAGGAATATTGAATTTTCAATTTTCCCTTGTGTTTCCATTACTTTTTATTTTTGACAATTTCCAGAGTTGGTTCTGTTCTGGTTTATGTTCCTGGTGTCATCTGTCCTTATCATTTTCACCTGTGAGGCACTTGGCCAAAAAGTATTAGTTGAAAAAACAAACAAACATGAACATAAAACTTCTAATTATGTTACTAATTATTCTGTAGCATTTAATATAAAAAAGAATTATTCTGCAGAGTATTATTGATTAAACTTTTTATACCAGGTGAATATGGCACAAACCTTTTTGTATACTAGACAACTTACTTGCAAAATACTTTCATATTTCACTTCTAAGATGTTTTTGTTTCACACTGCTCTTTTTATGAAGAGTCAAATATAGTTTTTAATAGACCAGATTTTGTTTGATGTCCACAGTTACAACTAAAAGTCAAAGAGGTAGATGGATCCCATTGCAGAGATGACTGAGACGAGCTGCTGCTATACCTGCAAGCTGGAAGTTAAACTATTATGTTTACAACAGAAATAAGCTTCTTATTCCCTTCTGAACTCTAAACTTCAGATTGCTGTTAAAACTACACCCCCTGCTGGTGAAACTTAGTAACTGCACATTCTGGTTGTCACATCGGTGACAGTCAATCTCAGTGTGTAATAATGTGGTCACATCGCTGTCTTATTAACGAAATAAAGCTTTTTATAAATATAACAACCGCAACTTCAGTGTCAGTCCAGGATGCATTCAATTAAATATTTTTTAAAACATCTGTTCACATCAGTGTCTCTAAGTGCTTCATAGAAAGCCAAGACATGACCTCTGAGAACATAAGACGAACAGTGGTGTAAACAAACAACTATCTAGACTTCAAAACTCTAGGTTGACGTCACAGGGGTGTGTGTCCAGTTCTTCTATACAGTGGTATGTACAGATTGTTAAAAATAGAAACAGTCTACAGCTGGTTTTGTGTGGTCTAGGTTGAGAAAATGAAACCATTAACACAGATGACATGAATAATTCGGGGCTTTGTTCAGGAACCACTCATTTATAATCATTTATATTATAACTAATATATGCAGCTTTAATAGGAACAATGCAAAAGTTTTACTCGAGATACAGAAAAGAGACCACGAGTTAATCTGGAGCTGGCATCAATTAAACTGGACTGAATCAATTCTGCCGCGAACGGATCAATCCAATGCAGGCGAGAGTATTGACCGGATGAGGGTATGATCTTTCAGGGGTATTGATCATGATTTCTGGTCCTGACAGTTTCAGTCAGGCGCGTGCACGTTCCGGTGTGCACTAACCGTTACGTCAGCGCTGGTGATACCTCGCGCTCGGTCTGCTTCCAGCAGTTCATGTACTTCTTCAGTCGGACACGCGCGCCGTTGCGCGTGCACACTCCAGGATCTCATACCGCAGCGCAGACTCGGGCAGCAGACGCACGGACTCATGACACCGATTATTGACACGAACTGAGTACCGAACTGGTTCCTCAGACTTCAACGACACCGAGGAGGGTCAGCAGCAGCGAGGCCAGCAGCCGTCCGAACCTGGTTTCAGGGTCCAGAAGGCGGCGGTCTCCCGGAGCTTCCAGGCGGCTTCCGTAAGCCTGAGGCAGCTAACATGCTAAGTCAAGCAGTGTCCGGTGGATGGACCGCCGCCTACGCACACAGCCGACCGGTACCGGTCCGGATCAACGGTTCGGTTCCGACAGCAGACCGTCAACGACGGATATGCGTGTTTTCGGTCCAAATTTGTGTGTTTGGTCGAACTCGTTGTTTTCGGTGAAATGGCGGACGTGTCCGGCCACAAAACACAAAATGGCGTTTTTTGTCGGTAAACTCCCGTTCTCTGCCGATCCGCTCAACGGCGGCGGACGCGTGCCGGCTCCGCGAGCCCCCCCGGCACGGACACGCAGGCACGCGAGCCGCGGTGGCGGCGACACGAACGAGTCGGAGCTCGAGCGAGCGAGCGAGCGGCCATGAGCAGCTCGAGAGCGCGCAGCCATCCCCGCGGAGACGGCGGCCGGAGCGGGTGACGAGGACGGCGCGAGGCCGAGGAGCGTGCTCTTACCGTGACACGGGGCCGGGAGAGTGCGTTGCTTTGGGTGTGCCCGCGCGCGGAAGCCGGAACTTTTCCGGTCCTAGATGTTGTTTTTGTTGTTGTTGATGAGGACGAGCACAGAGCTGAAGGCCGCGCTTTGCGGCAGCACGCACACACTGCGGCGGCACGCAGGCAGCGCGCCAAACATCCTACCCCGGCGCATGCGCACTGCTGCCATGGATGGGCCTTGGATGGAGAAAGACCAGGGAGAACCTGGTTCTGATCCTTGCTCCGAGTCCATCGGAGAAGCCGTGAACGCCCCACTGAGCTGTGGGCCGTGAACACATCATCAGTGGCTGAGGGCTGGACAGGAACGTGACCTGGCTCACATCTGTCTCTGAGAGCAGCAGGAAACACCTGGAACCCATGTTTGAAGTATAATCTGAAGGTTGTGGTTCATCCCAAGCATAAATAAAGATGTTTTCTAAACTCTTGTCTAAACTGCTTCAGACTGAAGTGTCACAGGAAGGCTGCTGGTTCACATCCCAGCTGGGTTCCGGCTCTGTAGAGTTTTGGTTATCCTGCAGTCCGCAAACACAACTGTTAGGTTGTTTGGGGAGTGTAAATGGTTTGTCACTATGGCAACTAGTTTATGCATAACATCTTACCTGATGGAAGCTGGAAAAGCCACGTCCACCTGTACTAAAGCAGGTGTAGAAGGTAAAGCCATAGAAAACTAGAACTAGATGGTGTACAACTCCACCTGTCCATATGACCACCATCTTGGAAGGGTAACATCATCAATGTCTGCCAGCTGATTCCTATGGAATGTTCTTGATTAGCTGTATTAGAATACTATCCAGTCAATTTGTAACCTTGTTGATAATATCAAGTAGTCATGCTCTGGTTTAGAAATATATTATTTCTAGAATCATCCTCATGAAAACAATTTGAAATAAAAATTATAATTTGTGTGGAATACAAAATATGCAATTTCTTAAGATAATATAAAATGAGTTCATGTGCATAATATCCTGCAGAAAATGCAATGTGGATTATTTCTATATACATGTAGATTTGTACGTTTTAGTTATTCACACATAATCAGTTTTTCCTTTTTAAATCCACTGTATTATTTCACCTTATACTTTTTCAAATTTACCCATTTAGTAATAAAAGGTCCAGTATAACATCAGCAGAGGAAAGAAATTGCAGATTGTAATACAATAGAATGACAATTTTATATTCCTCTGAAAAATATACAACCCAGTATAAACTGGCAGTCATCTAAAGCAAACCAAACAAGATAAACATTAAAATCAAATTACTTAATGTTATAAAAAGTAAGCCTCTCGTAGGTAGGGTCAGCAACATCAGGCTGATAAAGGGCTGTGAGATGCAGTAATAACACCTCAAATCTATAAAGGTATATCAAAAACCATGCGAAAAAACAAAACACAAGGTACATAAATGCAGAAAGGGTGGAATTAACCTTTATATAATATATTTATCCCATTGAAAATGTTATTTAAATGAATGCATTCACCGGAATTGAAACAAACTCTGAATATGCCATTCTGAATAAGGCTCTGATCTGATTGAATATAATTCCGCTTTTGTTTGAATTGTGAAAAGGGTAGTTAATGCTTACTAAATGTAAATTACAAGAAGATGTGCTACAGACGTAATTAATATATTATTTCACTTTGCTGCTTTCCCAAAAGCCGTGGAGATCTCACGGAGCCCGGCAGAAATGATTATGAAGGACCTGCAACCTCTTTCTGAGGAGGAAGATTACAGCTTCAGGAATTTGGTTAGAAGAAAAAAAAACTGTCATGATTGTCAAGTATGTTCTATTTATCCATAAACGTAACACTCATTTTTGACTAATTAATAATCCAAAGGAAAAATAAAATACATTTAGCAATTTGGTGATTCATCTCCCTTAATTATTAAAAAGTATTGATAATACTAGCCCTGTATTTATTTGGAATTTGATCAATACCAAATCTTGGAGTAGAAAATGATGATGTTCATCATTAAAGAGTAATCTTCACTTAGAATAAGGGTAAATCGGAACTAAATGGGCATATAGGGTGACATAATGTCTGCAGGTGTTGAAGAAATGACTTAAGACACATTAAAGGGACCTTTTGTGGATGATGGGACATTATTTCCTGTTAGCAGACATTTCCCAGCATGCCCTGATTTCATGTTGAAATCAGCTTTACAATTTTACAGCAGAAATAAACCTTCTTAAAGCCTGGTCCAAAAAAAAAACAAAAAACAATTTTGCTACATTTGAAAATAAAAAAATAAAATAAAATTTGGATTATGAGATTATGTGAGATTATTCATTTTATAGGTTGAGTTATGACAGCACCCTTACACTTGAATTATTTTTGTAATAACAACAACAAAAAAAACGAAGCTTGAGTTATGTCTGAAATAAACTTCAACTCACTATTAAAGTACACTTACTCTTCGAACTTTCTCAAGCGTTATTCTTGTCAGTGCTATTTACTGTCATATCTGGCATAAACATAAACTGTAACAGATCACTGCCGCCAAATGTAGTGACCATTGTTAAAATGCTACTTTTCATGATGAAATGTGGGATTCTTTGCAGAGCTGTCACTTTGTAGTATTCCCGGTGTTTCTGAGCAAATATGCAGTGCGATCCATCCTATACAGTTAGTTACTACATCATTCTAGTGTATGTTGAGACACAGATTGAGTTTCATTTTGTTTTTAATGGTTTTTCAACAAACACAGACTAGCAGAGGTAAATGTAGTGAATATTATTAGTTTTGTCTTCTTCACCTCTTCCAAACCTCAAGCTTGATATATGCTACTTATACAATTACACCAACTAGCACTAGAGGGCAGTGTGGGGTCTTTTCTGCTGTGCTGTAGCTTGCATTTTTACACTTACTTTGCTGCAGTGGGAAATACAAAGATGAAGAACCAATTAGGATGACCAAACGTCCTCTTTTACTGGGACATGTCCACTTTTTACGTCCTGTCCGGGGCGTCAGTTTTTTTTTTTTAATAAATTCATAAAATGTCCAGTTTTCACTGTTTTTCATAGGACCAGTAAGTGTCTACTTAAATTGCCTGGAGCTTTGCACAGAATAGTATGGTACTTTATTGCATGACAAGAGGCTGCTTCGTGGGCGGCTCTGTGACGTGCACACATGCACACACACATACACACACACACACAGACGGAGGGAGAAGAGCAGACAGCACTGCAACATTGCGCACAAAGTACCGAATACTTCCCTGTGGAAAGGTTATCTGATTTTTCAATGTTAGCAGATCCACCAGCAGCTCAAATAAGTATTCCATCTAAATTCAACAGTGACATCAAAACTGTCAGATTAAATTGTGTGACATCAATTTCAGTATCTCAGCCATATCAGTTGGTTTCAAAACATGCTGATGCATTTTTGGACCAGTTGAATGAAGACTTGTTGAATCTGTCTCTGAAAAAGTCATTTAATTACAGGTAGAAATAGGTGTGTAACAATCTGCTAAAAGACACCAGAGTGCAGCAAAAATTAATCTACTTTGTTATAATTTTCCTGGGGGAGGACCCCCAGACACCCTGCCTCTGTGCCCCCAAGACGTTTGAAATGTTTCTGACACCAATAAGTTTCTCTGTTACAGGTTCTACTACTTCCTGGATCGTTGTTGCATGTTGCCATTCTGCAGAATTGATAACAACTATGGAGCAACTTGAAACTGTCATTGCCTTGGTCGGCCTCATTTGTTAAGTCTTAATTTTGCTGTTATAATTCCTTTATGAGTCACCAAAAGCCACCACATAAGGGGTGTTTTTCCAAAATGTTCTCCTGGGGTAGTGTACCCCCAGACCCACCCTAGGCCGGGCTTAAGCCCCAGATGTTCACAATGTCTGCCAACACCCCTGGTTGTACACCAGAAGAAGTACATTTGGTTCTTTAGTTTAGAGAAGTGGTGCTGATCTTCTGTGAGGTGGAAATGTTTTAGTGTGATTGACAGACATTGTACTTTAGTTTTTCACAGATAGATAAGATAACATGCAGTAGATGAATGGATGATTAAAACATTTTATTTATTTATTTACAGTTACAATTTAGAATTTAAATGTATCAGAGCTATGCATTTATAAGTTGCCATATTTTGTGGCATAGTTGTAATATCTTGTTGCATTCTTGTTTGTTGACACTACAATGAATGTATATTTTTGAGGAGTAGTTTGATGTTGTTGGATTACTCTTGAAAGTATTTCCTTTATAGTTTTGGAACTTACTTTGAGCTTCAGTTTGTTGTGAAGCTCCTAATACCATTGATGACATTGCAGGTTGAACATAGAAAAACCTGTAGACAGGTACAATGTGGATTAATACACAGCAATGCTATAACTATTATTACTTTTAATGAAATTATTTAACATGCTGAGGGCTCAAACTCACAAAGCAAGTTGCCACAGAGCAGGAAAGAGGGAGGGAGAGGGTTTTTTTATGTCTCCACAGGAATCTGAAATTTTCTTGTTTATTGTCCTCCATCCCAAAAATGAAACGGGATATTCTTCCCTGCAACTGAGTTACATCATCTTTCATTTTAACAACACTCAATCAGGCTTTAACTGAGGAAGTGAGGACACCAATTGTTGAGGCTTTGTAGGGGGAATTCTTTCTTGATGTACAACTTCAATTGCTCAGCAGTCGAGGTTCTCCATCGTTGTATTTTACGCTTCCTTATGTGCCACTCATTTTCAATGGGAGACAGGTCTGGGCTGCAGGCAGGCCAGTCTAGTATCCACACTCTTACAACAAAAACACTGTTGTAACACATGCAGTATGTGGTATTGTCTTGCTGAAATAAGCAGGGCACGTTGCTTGAATGCTTGCCATTACAAGCAACGTCTTTTTCAAGGGGTTGCTTGGATGGGTAGCAACACCCTGAAAAAGATGTTGCTTATGTTAGAGTTTGTGTTCTTTTATCTTCTGCATCAAAGGAAAAAACAGAGGACAGAATTAAATGTCAATTCAAGCTTTTATTAATATCGTGCACAATATTTTTTGGCCAAAGATTCATTTGTCTGACACCACAGAGGCATGCTAGAAAATGAACAAAGGACAGTGACTCTCTGTAGTCTTCATATCTATAACAAAAACAAAAAAAAAGGTGGGGTTCTGTGTAAGGGTCCCTAACCTTATCTGATGAAGCCAAATGCTGGGAGAAACATCTAAACCTGTCAATGTTTTTGAGTTATCTGCTCCTGCTCATTGCTTTACTTGAACAAAAGAAGGACCCAGCACCTTAAAATTCTAAAACAGCCAGAAAAACAAGAAGGGGCCCAAGAGTAACCACTCATGTAGTTGGAATGTAGAATCTTTACAAAAACATTTAAGCCATTTGATCAATCTTAACACTTGGATGGCAGCATATGTTGCTCCAAAAATGTATATAGCTTTCAGCATTATTGCTGCATTCACAGATGTGCAAGTTAGCCATGCCATGGGGACTAACACACCCTCATACCATCACAGACACTGGCTTTGGAACTTTGCGCTGATAACAGTCCGGATGGTCCTTTTCCTCTTTGGCCTGGAGGACACAATGTCCATGATTTCCAAAAACAACTTGAAATGTGGACTTGTTAGACCAAAGCACAATTTTCCACTTTGCATCAGTTCATCTCAGATGAGCTCAAGTCCAGACAAGCCAACTGCATTTCTGGGTGTTGCTGAGATATGACTTTCACTTTGCACGGTAGAGTTTTAACTTGTAGATGTAGTGACAAACCAAGTTAACTGACGATGGTTTTCTGAAGCGTTCCTGAGCCCACATGGTTATATCCTTCAGCTACAGAAACATGCCGGTTTTTAATGCAGTGTCAAAGGTCACAGGCATTCAATGTTGGTTTCTGGCCTTGCCGCTTACATGCAGAGATTTCTCCAGGTTCTCTGTATCTTTTGATATTATAGACTGTAGATGATGAATACCAAAATTCCTTACAATCGTACGTTGAGAAATGTTCTAAAACTGTCAGATATTTGCTCATGCGGTTGTTCAAAGAGGTGACCCTCACCCCATCCTTCCTTGTGAATGACTGATCCTTTCGGGGATGCTCCTTTTATACCCAATCATGACACTCACCTGTTTCCAATTAACCAGTTTACCTGTGGAACGTTTCAAACAGGTGTTTGCTGAGCATTCCTCAACTTTCCCAGTCTTTTGTTGCCCCTGTCCCAGCTTTTATGGAACATGTTGCAGGCATCAAATTCAAAATGAATGAATATTTGCAAAAAAAAACCAAAGTTTATCTGAACATTAAATTGCCTTTGTAGTGTATTTAATTAAATATAGGTTGCAAATCATTGTATTCTGTTTTTATTTACGTTTAACACCAATGGCCCCCAACCTTTTTTTGCGCCTCAGACCGGTTTAATATTTTCATGGACCAATCTAAAGGTGCAGCAGATTAAAAACAAAATAAAATAAGACTGGCATAAAAACTATTATTTTCTCTATTAAATAATAATAGTATTAAACGTTAAAGAAGCTTTCTAAAGACATTTTGTACTCATTTTGCTAGCGTTTAACTTTAGCGGGACACATCACGTGATCTGTGGTCTCGAGGCCTTGACATGCGTCAAGAGTGAGTCATAGATGGATGTAATGGGGAATCTGGTCATTTTTCAAAATAAACCATCATTCAGACTCAGATGATAAATGGAAATAATGAAACTTATTTATTCTTTTTGTGAGGCCCGGTACCAAGTGACTCACGGACCGGTCCAGGGCCCGAGGGTGGGGGATCACTGTTTTACAACACAACATCCCAACTTCACTGGATTTGGGGTTGTATGTCATCACAGTGATGAGGAAGCATAAAATCAGGCTTTAGTGTGTCTGTCAGGCAGCTTTCAAACTCACATCAGTTGGGTAGTGTCTAGTTTACAGATTAGCGGGCCTTAAGGTTGGTTTGCTTCGGGTCCATAAAAGATCACTATAGAAAAAGTGACGTTCAAACTAGTGATAAAATGTTCACCCTGAGCCCAGACCTCAATCACGTCTTTATCTTAACCTTAATCTAGACTTGAGGTTTTTCAACTTATATAACTGATGACAAAAAAGGAATAAAGCTCAGACTGAAAGTTGCAGAATCCGTCTTTTCTCAACAAACTCACCATTTAAAAAACTGGACAAATGTCCAACAAAAGTCCTTTAATGTCAGGACAGAAGATTTGTAGTTCTTATAAAAGTTAATATTCAGCAGTTAAATATGACACAGAAACCAATAAATAATGCTTCAAAGAAGTGACATCACAGCCTGAAACAACCAAATGGGGACAAGCTTCTATTTTATACTACACCAACTTGACAAATATAGAAAAATATATTTGTATGTTGTTATGGCAACAGCATGGAACCTAGGGCCTGTTCATCTTCAGGACAACACTATCCACAATCCCCTGCATGACAAAGAGAAATACACACACACTGTCCAAATGAAAATCACTAATCAATAAACATAACTGATTACAGACTATGACTATCTGTATTGATCAGGACTGATTAGACTTCACATGAGCCTTTAAGCTAACGTTCTACAGAAAACAGCCAATTAGAGCAGCTCGTATTGGCGCAGGTGCATGCGCTGGATGATGTCACGACAGTCGTTGAAGACACGCCGAATATTCTCCGTGTCGATGGCGCAGGTGAAATGAGGGTAACAGTAATGTTTACCGTCACCGCTCGCCGTGCTGATCCTCTGGAGAACAAGAGGTAACAAGTGCTAGTTTTTATACTGCGTTAAAAAAAAGAATTGATTTAAACCACGTATGTGTTTTTACCAGAAACTCGTCTCTGATGAAGAACTTGGCTCTGGTCACTTTGGGGTCTTCTTCAGTATCTGGAACAGCTGAAACCCCATACATAGTCGTGAAGAAGTTATCAGATCTCTGTCATGGTTTCCAGTACTTATGTGTTGGTGCTGGCGTGTGCTTTTACCATCAGGAGGAACCTGGTAGTTCTGATATTCAGGAAAATAATCCTCCAGTTTAGATTTTCCTGCCAGAATCTTGTCAGCCAGCACGTCCTGTTTGTTCAGAAACAGGATGACTGAGATGGTCTTCAGAAACCTGCATCCCACCACAGAGCAGACTGGGGTCAACAACAGCCAATCATAGAATAGGGGCATCTAACTTGAACCAATCAGAGCTCAGAAAGGGTAAAGGGTAAACCAATCACCTGTTGGTCCAGATGGACCGAAAGAGGTCCAGTGATTCTCGCAGTCGATTGGTGGAGTTGTCCTCTCTGATCACCATGTTGTAGCTGCTGCTTGCTGCCACAAAGATGATGGCAGTGACATCTGAACACGGAAACATTGTTAGTTTCTTATCTGATCAATGTCTCTGATCTGGTAATTAATCTAGGGTTTCTCACCATTGAAGCACTGGATCCACTTCCTGCGTTCATCTCTCTGTCCACCGACATCAAACATGCTAACACACAAACATGTATGAGAGGCAGGCGTGTGCACATGTCAAGATGAACATACATGTGAGGCAAAAAAAAACAAAAAACTCTTCTTTGGTTCTGTGTTAGTTTCTGGACCAGACTTCAACAACAGTAACTCACTGGAAGTTGACTTTGTCCACTTGAAACCTGGTTTCAAAGATCCCTGAGGTCAGAACCCTGCAGCGCAGCAAATCCTGCATGAATGAAAGAGGCGGAGTCAGCCTGGATGATATAGTCTGATTGGCTGCTGGGTTATGACTGCATGATTTTGGGCTGTTGGAGATAAAAGATCACAGTCATGAAAGAATGGCGGGATATCTTTCACCCTTCGTCCAAATCGACTGTGCTACGTCCTGCAATGCGAGTGGTTGAACGATGGATGTCACACTGGTCTTGCAACCAAAGACTGCCTGATATATTTTTCAGACAGTGTCAGAAATCCTACAACTCCCACGTTGACCTCTTCTACCTAAACACGATCGGGACCACATTCTTCACTTTCACCGCTTCTTTTATTTTGGCACAGATAACAGCTACAACAGAGTGGTTCATTGTCACATGTTTGTGTACCGTTGTTTGCTGTTATATTGTCGCTGTACTTGCACCCATATAATGACACAGCCTATTTTATTGTGATGTCTAAATTCTTTCTGCATCTCAGCATTAGTCTGAGCCTATGATTGAAGAGGTACATACATCATACTTAACATTAAGCAAATGGAGAATGTACGGCATGAGATGTTATTATCCTAACGTATAAAAGCCCTTACCAGGTCCATATTAGTGTTACCTGGTCTGTAGGCGTGTAGTTACTCTTCCTGACAGACTCCAGCCGGTCCAGGAAGCTGCAGAGGTAGGAGGAAGTTAGAAAGTTCATGTCAGTCGAATTATACTTCTGCATCTTCACATGATCTCTGGGAGGGACTCGGACATCAGCAGAGAAGAGGAGGAGAGGAATGGAGGACGTCTGGAGGTATGATGTTTCAGCAGCAGGTGATCTGCTTTTCTCTTCCAATTGGTCGGTTGGGGTTTACAGTCCCTGTGACGCTATTTTTGGCCATAGAAATGTGTGAGTATCTGTGTGTGTCTTACTACTGAGCGCAGTCGATCAGCTGAAATTCATTGGCCCGTTCGAAACATGCTTTGACACCATTATCCTCCCACAGCTGCTGAGTATGCTCAAAGAAGTCCTGAAAGAGACAAAGACATGTCAGCACGCCCTGGAGACTGCAGAGGTAGTGACCCAGAAGGAACCACCAGCTGACCACCTTTACTGAGCACAAGTGGCTGGCTCCAATAGAGAGGCAATCTTCACTGACCTCCATCTTTCATTTTCAGGTACCAAACTATAAAACTAGTTTTATTTGATATTTTTGCCACTTTTACAGTAAAAACTGTGGTAGAAGCTGTTTGATGACATCATCATGACTTGGTCTGTCAAACATAGGTTATATATGGTGGAAAGTAGAAGGATGCCAATGTGTCTGCAGGTGATTGTGTCTACATGATGGCATCTCATTGGACAGCAGCACTGTCAGGCGTGTGACTGCATCAACCAATCAGCTACAGCATCACAGACAGCAGGAAAAGAGGCCTGTTTGGAGTCTTTTGTCCTCAGGGACGGAGTTGCTGAATAATGAGGCCTCAGGTGGCCTCACGTGTGTATGTCTCTATCTCAGGTGAACCGTTACATCATGTCATTAACATCATTAAAACAAACAAGCTCTTAAGCAGGTCTCCTGGTGCTTCTTTATAGGGAACACTTCACCTTTAACTACTCAGCTCACACGTTCATGACAGCAGAAAGACTCCAGCTCACCTGAGACTGCGTGTAGGAGGTGTGAGAGTTCAAGCATAAACATTGACAGAAATTTCAAGTCTTCTGCTCACAGAATCATACGACCAATCCATTGGAAGAGTTCAAACCACCGCTGAGACGTGATTGATGAAGCAAACTGAGGGTTGGAGGAAGAGAATGTTCAAACCCTGAGTTAAGAACACCAAACATCTGACTTAGATGCCGCTGTTCAATTCCCAGCCGTCTCTGTATCTTCATCAGCGCTACAAACTCTTCCATTTTAATCTAAATTCTCCCTGTTTACCCCCACCCCTTCCTCAGCCCCTCTGGGTCTGAGGTCTTTTTTTTCCTGGGTGTAACTTGACAACCTTCCTATTGTCATGGTAACACATCACAAAAGATGTTGAAAAGTGCCAGAGTTATCCATACGTATCTGACACTAGATGCAGCACATCCTGCAGAGATCAGTGGACGAGAATGAGTTGACTGCTGCCATATTGGGAAGGTAACAGTAAGGAACATAAACATGGTGGATGCACATGAACTACTAATCAGACCTCCAGGGTTGTAACCATATCATCTGAATAATCTAAGGCAGCTAATCTAGTACTGGAATATATTTTTTTTCCATAGGAACCAGCTGTCAGACACTGATGGCAATACATTCTCAAGATGGTGGTGGAATACACAGAAAAGCGTTAAAACAAATCAGTATTTTAATTCATGTTATTCCTATACTGTATTCTCCTTTCAGATGCCAATTTGAGGTACTGATTTGATATCAGCCTCATTTCCCCCCTAAATAATTAGGTTAACCAATAACATTGAGTGATTATTAGCCTCGTTCACACCCCTCTGGACAGCAGGCTGTGGTATTCAGCTGTTCAATCACTGACATTTGCTGGTCACTCACAACAATTAACTCATTTTATTTTGTCTATTACTTTGACTTTCTGGCTTTTCTTTGAATAATTGACTTTCCTGAGATATACTAATTTTATATATATTACATGTAATTACATGTAATTTTAGAGCAAGAATCTCAAAAAACAAAACAAAACAAAAAAAACAAGCCAACTTAGAAAGTGTTTGTGTCTGGCAGTTTCAACAGTCCCCATCACATTTCAGACTCTCAATGCAGAAAGAAACTGCAGACATAGTGTTGAGAGTAGAGGAGGGAGTGCAGACAGAGCAGAGTAGAGTAGAGGAAGGAATGCCGACAGAGCAGTCAAAGTAGAGGGAGGAGTGCAGACGGAGCAGTCAGGATAGAGGAGGGAGTGCAGACGGAGCAGTCAGGGTAGAGGAGGGAGTGCAGACAGAGCAGTCAGGGTAGAGGAGGGAGTGCAGACAGAGCAGTCAGGGTAGAGGAGGGAGTGCAGACAGAGCAGAGTAGAGGAAGGAGTGCAGACGGAGCAGTCAGGGTAGAGGAGGGAGTGCAGATGGAGCAGTCAGGGTAGAGGAGGGAGTGCAGCGTTTGTTATCAACAGACGGTTGAATCCTGGACATGTCACTCTGAGGTGCATCTTTGCACCCAGCTATTCAGCTGTTGGCTCCGGGTTTGTTCATGTTATCCGTCTACCTGCCTGCACACGATGTCACCAGACCAGCTGTCACCTGGTTACAAACACCACTTGAACTTATCCATGGACATCTCTGGAGACTATCCAGCTGTTGCTGAGCTGATTTATTCTTTTTACTTTTATTTACCTTCAGTTTTTTTGTCAATATCATTTCAGCTTACTGGCTTCCATCGTCTTTCTGGTTTTGTCAGAAGAGTTTCGGTGAATGATTCCAGACAGAAGTTGATCTTTCTTTCCTCAGGGCCCCTGACCAGAGCACCATCAGAGGTGACACTAAGGCTCACCTTTCAGCCAAACACCTGAGTGACATCACATCTCCCACAGCACACCTGTGGGGGAAGGGCATGTCCTTTACCTCTGTGTACTCGAAGTCAGACAGCGGCGCAATGCTCTTGATGTAGTCCACCCTGAACTGGTTACCAGGGTTAGCCAGAGAGATGGGTGGAGTCAGCATGCTCATAGCTGATACGATGGTCTAAAAAGAAAAAGGTCAAGGAGAACTTTTCAGCTTTTTAACTTGCTGAACTACACAACTGTGGATGTTGACAGAAAATCTTAAACCACAGCTGCGTTTATCATTTCAGAAAGATTTCAAGCTCCATCTCAAGAGGAACATCAAGTGCAAGTGCTGTTTTTGTGTGAGCACCTGTTCCAACACAGCCTCACTGTAAACATCTTGCATCTACACCACAAAATATAACCTGTGATGACAACTGGATACTAGCAGAGCCACTCAGCTGAGCCCCAATGAGATGCTGAAATGATACAAACATCACGACTGTAAACACATTTCTCAGAAAATCACAAGCCTACATTTGTATGTGTATCAACTGGTGATAATTTGGCAAATATATAAAGAAAAAAAGCCCACAGGTTCCAAGTGAACTGCTTGCTATGGTTCTGCTATATGGGTCTCAGATGTGCTCTATATTGGCTCCATGTGAACGACTTGCTGTGGTTCTGATTAGATTCATGGGTGAGGAATTGGCCAAAGATGAGTGTCTTATCTGGGTCCCACATAATGTAAACTCAAATGGGCAGTTAACATGGAACTAAAATGAAACCAGCATACAATCCCACCATTTTCAGCTTAGTGGTTCTACATAGAAATGTTGGCCAGGGTCACATACTTTAAAGTTATACTGATGGTATTATGCATGTAAATCATAGCTCTTGGCTCTGCTTTGGAATCAGTAAATGTAGGCACATCACTCCACTGGTTTCCTGTCTGCTTCAGGGCAGATTTTATTTATTTTTTATACACTATTCATTCTCTGCATTTGACCCATCTGGGCTGTTAGGCTCAGAGCAGTGGGCTGCCACGGTGCGGCACCCTGGGAGCAGGTGGGTGTTTCAGGTACCTTGCTCAGGGACACCTCATCTATGGGTGTGGATGTGGGGAAGCACTTGTTCGGGCATTCCCCCCGCCCACATCATTGCTGCCGGCCAGGGATTGAACCGGCAGCCCTCCGGTTGCCAGTCCAGGTCTCTAGCCAGTACGCCACAAGAACCCTTATTTTGAGTTTTTAATATTTTAAATGGCTTGGTGCCACCGGATTTGTCTGAACTATCTGTTCTCCATCCTCCTGTCAAAACTCTGAAATGAGGCCAACAGTGTTTTTTTTCAGGGTTTCGAATATATTCAAATAAGAACTGCTCAAACCATTGATAAATTCAGATCTCCCCCAATGACCTACTTCTACTAGCTGGATTTCAGTTCGCTGAATCAAATTCCTAAGAATGTGAAATAAATGCTCTGAGAAATGGCATTCTGGAAAAGTGTAAAACAGGTGTGAATATGCCTGCATACTCCACGCAGAAGATTAGTCTTCATGGACATGGCGAAAGACGGCCGGTCAATTCATGAGTCAGCTATAGACGCCGAAGAGAAAAATACCAAAAATACCATACTCAGAGAGGTAGAGACTGTTTTGTGAACTCGATGAACGCTCCTGTCGTGTTTAGCAGCCTTGAGGAGCCTCTGCTGTAGCAACCTAAACTCCACCAGGGAAAAGGCAGCATTTACTTTAAAGCAGCATTGCTGTGTGAAAGTGGCTGGAGTCTTTGTAGTCACTTCTTTTCCCAACAGCTTCCAGATCATTTGCCCCAATGACTCTAAAACTAAAAACAAAATCCTACTTTTATTTTATTTTTATTCATTTTTGGTATCAATCCTGACTGAATACCTATCAAATATCCAACCTGAAATTCACTTCACTTTGGTAGAAGCTCGTTTTCCCCCGTTCAGTACAGTTCTAATGAAAAATCAATGCATTTCAGCAGTTCAGACATAATTTAGAACAACTTAGCAGCAGTTAATAAGTAGAAAGTGTGTTTCCTTGTTTAAAGAGCCTCTGTAACTGGCTTTGAATTTGGCGTTCCGAGAGACAGCTGCTCTCTTGAACTCGAATGTAGTTTCAAATATGAGTCTCTTCCAGCCATTCAAGGGAATTTTCAAGCATTTTTTCTGACCTTTATCAAAACAGATTCAACTCTCAGAGACATTTATGTCTATAAAACAGAAAAGAAGCTTCAGATGGGGTTCTAGGCACGAGACTGATCCAATATTTTCTAAAGTTCTTCCACATTTCCAGTTTTGTGAGAGTCAGGTTTAGAGGTTTAGAGACTGCAGATACATGGTTGGGACGATCTGTCACATGAACATTGCATTATTCAAAATGAGAAGCAACTTAAAAATGCTTCCACCTCAGAGTATGAAGCTTTACAGTGACGGCTTTATATTTTTGTGTTGTGGACAAAAAGTTCATATTCTAAAGTGAGACTGGCTGTTTTTTTTTTTTCTTTCTTCATGTGAAGCCACATCTCCACGGTGAGCAGGACTTGGGTGATAACAGATGAAGCAGATGTTACAGATGTGCCACAGGTCAAGCTATCATGGAACTCCTGCTACAGTCATGTGACCTACCACGATGGCGTCCTTCACGTTTTTTCTGATGTCCTGAATCTTCTGCTGCTTCTCTCTGAAAAGCAAATACAGTGTTTGAGCTGATGTGGGGAGACACTGTGTCTTCCTAATGAAGCCTCTTTCAAATGTCCCTTAACTGAATCACCTGGGTCTTAAACAGGCACAGTAACATTTGAACCATCACATCCACAAACCAGAACCCCCCCCCCCCAGTGAACCAGAGACAGCAGGAAGAGGAATGTGGTTTTACTCACTCAGCATTGAAGCCGTCCACGTGGAGAATCCTCATCTGCTTGACGATGGTACTCTTACCCGATTCTCCTGCACCTACAGACAGACAGGTGGACAGACGGGACAAAGTTCCATCAGCTGATGGTTCTAGAAGCACAGAAGTACCTGTGCATAGCTGTGTGTCCAGTAGCTCCAGTCACATCTACTGTCTGGCTGAACCCAAATAAAAGCTTGTGGAAGGAAACTGAGGACGATCTAGTGGATACGTGTCAAACGCAAGGCCCTGCGGGCCACTTTTGGGCCACCTTATGGTTGTTTTTGGCCCTTGAGATAATACCCGCTCCACCAGTATGCAGTGCACACACCACTGATACTAAAAATATCAGGTTGCACTGGATTGGCTAGTGCTTTGTCATGTCAGAGTTTGTACCTGAAATGTTTTCCAGTAGCCTCCATGCAGTTACTGAACTAAAAAAAACAAACAAACTGTCACTGTGGTTGGACAGACCTAGCCTGGTCCTCACCAGACTAGCAATTCCGGTCCATTTTATTTCACTTCACCACATAGTCTGGGCAAACTCAGTTCTTTTTGATTTACTCCTGAGCAATCAACAAATAGAAGGGCGTGGTCGAGAGCCACAGCGCCAGTTAGAAACTGTAGTTCAGTTGAGTCCTATAAAAACTACAATGGTGGCGGACACGCACATACAGAAGGCTCTTCACTCTGTCCTGGAGAAGATCGCTGGTACCACCATGACAAAAACTGCTGCTGCTTGTAAGTGAATCTTTTTCTGAAAAACTGAATATACTTAAAGACAGATAACTGTTTATTTTGGTGAATTTAAAAAACAATCAAAATACATCAAAAAAGGAATAGACTGAAGCTGCTTTTCTTTTTTTTTTTTTGCCTATCCTACTGTAACAACATGTGTGGAAGAAAAATCATCTCTTAAAGCAAATTATGTGTAAAACAAAAAGATATCTAGATACTTGGCATGGGACATTTTTACCAGAGCTGCCAAGCGTTTGAGTGCGACAGTCACGCAATTTGACCCATTCTCACGCCACACTTGATATTTCTCACGCTTATTCCCCCATTCAATACTTAATTAATTTTTTTCCTGATAAACTTTAACCAATCCCAGACCAACCCATCAGTCCCTCGTGCCTTAATCTAACCAACCACGGAAGGCACCACGCAATATAAACCAATCAGAAGCAACGTAAGGCGGGTCTTGAGTTGTAACTCTTTCACTCACAACAGCGCCAACATTTAAAACGCACTCGACACGGTTGCTTGATAGAAGACTGACGGTAGGTAACTACCCAGTTTCTCCTTAAATTTCCTTGTTAATATGCACTATTTTAAGGCTGCTATAAGACCACCATTGTCCTGTATTTGTTGCAGAGCTGTGTAACATTTACTTGTCTCTTCTCTTGTCCAGTTCACACATCAAAAAGAGACTGTTAGTCGCAATTAGTGGTGCAACGATCGCTATTGATCCGTGATCCAAACCGATCTCTCTCCACAGCACGCACGTGATCCGAAGATTTAAACGGGACTTGCTGGGATAACTGTAACACAACAAAACGGCCTTTTTAACGTGCGTTAAACTGCGCCAAAACGGTGTCTTTAACGAGCGTTAAACTGCTCCAAAACGGTGTCTTTAACGAGCGTTAAAGCGAGACAAAACGGCGTTTTTAACAAATGGCGGTGTTTGGGCATGTTAAAGTGCGTCAAAGATCTCAAGGAAAAACATCTGTATAGAACTTAATTGAGCAGTACAGGGGTGAAGTTACAAGCATTAATGCCCATGGAGACCACACCAGGTTTTTCTTCTGCGGTTGTTTTAGGACAATTAGACAACTCTGCTAATGTCAAAACGCTGTTATTCAGAATAAAGTGGGTTGCGCATTCACCACTTCATGTTTGGATTGTTTGCTTTAGAGACCATATAAACAGTGGATTCAGAATTAATAATTCCAAAAGTTTTTAATCTGATCAAGAAATGTTGCATGTTGTCTGTTGTCTGTGCATGTTAAATGATGAGCTAAATGAAATTATATATTGACAAACGTATTTTGACAAAATCTTTGTTACAATTTTCATTTCTAATTTCTGGTTAATTGAGACGAGCATTAGGAGGCCACAGTGCAGGGAGAGCAGCTGGCATGGAGGTGAGGACATCAGTTTTAAGGTATAAATCGACGTTAAAATCGGCCAAATTGATGTTAAAAAAAGGCCAATTTTTTTTCCGCCACCGACCATCATGGCACTAAAGTCTCACTCTTGTAATTTTCTGAAACTTGGCAGCCCTGTTTTTACATACATGAACACCTCTCTACATGTTTACACAGAATTTACATGATAGTCAATGACAATTTTACTCTTCAATCCTTTAAACCTTTTCAAAGAAGTACACCGTTTAAACTGATCACTTAGTTTGTTCCATAATTTAACACCCAGAACTGAAACACACTTTGATTTTCACTTTTCTTACTTTAAAGTTTTCAACTATAAATAAGCTTCTCAAATTATACTGACGTGTTGAAGAATTCCTGAATGCAGACTGACAAATTAGTTATTTTGAATAAATAATCAGTTGATTCATATTTATCCAGCCTTATTAATTACTCAAAGCTTTTTTTTTCTGTAATTTAATTTGCACGTCTATACTTGTTTTTTCAGCATTCCCCCATATCTCCACACAGTATGAAAAACAGGGCATAATTAAGACGCAGTATACCAAATACAATCCATTTTTGTTTATTAAGCCTTTTGTCTTGAATTCACGCAGCCAGTGGCCAAATGTTGTAATCTAGAAACTTGGGTTTAAAGTTCATATACAAACATTTGGAGTGCATGGAAAGAGCTTCCATAAATGTCCTAATGGAGCTGATCAGACACCAAAGTAATAAAAATCTGACTGATGATGAAGCGGTTTCTGTGCTTCATCCTTGAAACAGCACTCTGCATCCTGTCCTGTCTAGACTATCAGACACCCATGATCCTAAACAGGAATAAGTGGCTATGGACAGATCACGGGCTTCACTCTGGACTCACTTTTTGATTTTGTCCCCCTGTGTGACTGAGTTTAACAGCCTTAATCTAATGCATCATGATCTTCAGAGTGTGGGCCAGGGGATGCAGCAAATGAACTAGAAAAGGGGCAGAATGGCGAGGACTGATGGAGCACCAGCTCAGGAACTTCATCGCCAAGTTCAGCCTAACATGGTGACCACATCTCCTTGTATACCTCCTTCCAAAGCTAAAGCCACCTACTTGTACTAGCAGAGTACAGAGTGAAGCGTGTGCTGAGATCAGTCCACAGACATAGGATGGCAGGTCCAGTAGAGTACTCCAGGCTTCTGCTGACCACCTAGCTGGGGTCTTTGCATCTTTAACATCTCCTTGGCATTCAAGCTGCCACTCCATCTAGCTTGAATGTAGTTACCATCATCCTGGTCCCAGAAAAGACTGCATCCAAGAAGCCTGAATGTCTACAGAGCCATCACACTCACCTTCGTGATAAAGTTTTTACAGCAATGTTTATCAGTCCTCCTCCACGAATATTACTGCCCCACGTGTTTGAGATGATTCCCAGCTCCATAAGATGGCTTAAAATAATGGGGTCATCAACAGACTTGTGCAAAAGCCATCCTGGAGTACCAGGATTAAGAAAGTCTTCCTAAGCCCTTCTTTGATCCACATCAGTTTCAGTTCAGCCTAAGGCAGCATGACCTCTTCAAGTATTTTGATATAAGCAAATTGATCCATGATACCTGGTATGCGATAAATAGGCCATACACCACAGTAAGAGAAACAGCCCCATATCATGATGCTTGCACTACCATGCTTCACAGTCTTCAGTGTACTGTGGCTTGAATTCAGTGTTTGGGGGTCGTCTGACAATCTGTCTGTGGCCCTTGGACCCAGAAAGAACAATCTTACTTTCATCAGTCCACAAAATGTTTCTCCATTTCTCTTTAGGCCAGTCGATATGTTGTTTGGGAAACTGTATCCTCTTCAGCACGTCTTTTTTTTTTTTTTTTTAAACAGTGAGACTTTGTGGGGGCTTCTTGCTGATAGATTAGCCTCACACAAGCATCTTCTAATTGTCACAGTACTCTCAGGTAACTTCAGACCATTTCTGATCTCCCTGGAGCTGATCATTGGCTGAGTCTTTGCCATTCTGGCTATTGTTCGATCCATTTGAATGGTAGTCTTCTGTTTTCTTCTGCATCCCTCTGGTGTGGCTTTCCATTTTGAAGCACTGGAGATCATTTTAGCCGAGCAGCCTATCATTTTCTGCACTCGTTTATATATGTTTTCCCCTCTCCAATCAATGTTTTAATAAAAGCACTCTGTTCTTCTGAACAATGTCTGGCAGGACCCATCTTTCTCAGGTTTTCAGACAGAATTGCATGTACAACACGTGCTGGCTTCATCCTTAAATAAGGGCCACCTGAATGACACCTGTTTCTTCACATAATGAATGACCTCACTGATTGAACTCCATACTGCTATTATTTTGAACACGCCCCTTCACTTAATTATTCAATTACACGGACTTAGGAGCATTCATATCATGAATGTTGGGTCTGTTGGTTTCTCTGTTTTTACCACACCTACTGGTAAATTATTTGCCATGTAATAATATGATTTATACCAAAAACAGTGATTGACCTGGTTAGTCATGTTGGACTGCTGTTATTTTGGACACAACTGTATGACATCACCACAGAGTCTGGCGCCTTTCCACAGTAAGCGGTCGGTGAGTAATCAACATGCTGATTTGCATGGTTGGCAGAAAGTCTATGTGCAAAGAAGAAATGCATTCCTGGCTGCAGTCTGGCGCAAAACACAGCATCTTCATGGTTCTTTGGTTATCTCTTCATTATAATCTTCGCATTTGTGTGGGATGCTGACGTAATATGAGTGAATCTGGCTTGTAGCTCGTTTCTGATGGTATTGACGAAATTTCAATTTCTTTAAAAGACGAAATTTCACACGACACCTTAACAGTTAGTAGATCATCCCAATATATAAACTGAAAAATATTTTTGGTGTACAAGTTCGATGTCGTGTCTTGGTGGAATTTAAAAAAAAATCAGGTCTATAGGATTTTCAATTGGATGGCTCTCAGGTTAGGAAGCTACAGCTAGGATCGCTATATTTCACTTTCCCTCTCTATGTCGACCAGATTCAGGAAGACACGCCTTCATGCTCGTCACTCATCAGTGTTTGCTATGTGGAGTTAGCCAGGCGCCAACTATAAGATGAAGTGATCTAACATATATTATCACTACAAAAGTCATGTCAGATCCAGCAAGGAAAGTGAAGGGCGTCATGTCAGAAGAGAGAAGTAAAAAAAAAAAAAAGCACAATCACGCAAGCTCCTGTACACAAGTCAATATTGGACCTCTGGGTGAAG
The DNA here is from genome assembly GCA_037176975.1 of Arrhamphus sclerolepis. NCBI lineage: Eukaryota > Metazoa > Chordata > Actinopteri > Beloniformes > Hemiramphidae > Arrhamphus > Arrhamphus sclerolepis. The sequence continues at coordinate 22,874 of JBAMYA010044900.1, forward strand.
CAGAGAGCATGCACGGACGTGGAGGGACATGGGGGAGACATAGAAACCAGTAACCTTAATGAAGGCTACATCTAGTCCATTTTAAAATGCAGTTTTCAAACACAAAAGTGTCAGAGGACATCTTCATCCACCTTACACAGCCATAATCATATAATCTCACATCCATCCATGACCACGGGACATGCACATATGAATAAAGACAGCTTGAATTCCTCTGGAGAAAATAATCTTTGAGCAGACTGATCATATGCATCTCCTCCTGCATAAGTACACATTTACAGTTTTACTAAATCCAGTCTTTGGCTGAATATAAACCAGTGTAGAGCAACTGGTAGCAATTTAAAATGCCGCCTTCAAGATATCAACCAGATGTCATCTGCTGCAGCAAAAGCGGCTGCTTGCTGCTTTGCACATTTAGAGAAAATGCAAGCTAATTTGTGTTTATTTTTCTACACAATAGGCTTCGTTGTAGCTTTTTTTGTGGTATACTTTTTTAATAGATCATGATGCTGTAAATACGCATTTATTTTAGTGTTGCATTCCCTCTTTTAAGTCCTAGGAGTCTATGTTACTGAGGACCTCTGTTAAAAGGGTCCAGCAGTGACTCTGTGTCCTCAGACCACTTAGGAGGCAGGCGTTGCTCCAACCAGAACCATGAGACATCCCAACATTATGCTGCTATGCATAAAGGTGTCATTTTATACTATTTATTGCATACATTTAGTGATTATACGTGTATTTTTGAATAACTTAGGTTTTCACACACTTATTGTCTTATGGTGAATTTTGTTTTAGTACTGCAGTAATTCTGCTGTATTTATTGTACGATGACACTATAAAGCTTCTCTTTTTCTGAAATACTTGGATAAACACACACTTGTTTGTTAGGTGAAACCTCCAGCTTTCTGTTTGGACGTAACTGAAAAACATCAGTGCTCTCACTCACTGGAAGCCGTAACTGTCACCTGTAGTGAAGGCTGTTAGAAAGACTTCATCTAAACTGAACTACAGACACAAATCCAGAGCTAAAACCAGTCCAGACCCGAGCATCCCCACCGCCATCTCCAACACGAGATGTTCCAAGCCCTGGCATCACATTACCCCCACCCTCTTCCATCTCCATTAGCTCCCAGTCAAATACCGTATTTCTTATAAACTCCTCCTTCTCACAAGTGTCTCCATGTACTTGTCCCCCGTTACCCGTCTGATCTTCTCCACCAACATACACCATCCCGGAATCAGCAGTCCTCAGACTTGGGACTGCTGTCCATCCCACGCACCAGACTGAATTGTTTTGGGGACAGGGCCTTCAGCATGACTGCCCCGACCCTCTGGAACTCCCTGCCCCCAAATATCCGCAATGCCTCAACCCTGGACACTTTTAAATCAGCACTCAAAACCCACCTTTTCAAAACGGCTTTTCCTAACCAGTCCTAGTTACTATCTTCTTGTTGTTTCCTCCCCTCTCCCCCCTCAACTGTCCAACCCTACCCCAACATATATGTAAAGCATCTTGGGTGCCCTGAAAGGCTCTAGATAAATTTAAGTTATTATTTTTATTAATACTTGCTGACATTAACTCATTCACTGCAAGCGGGTTTTGGCACATTTTGGTCCCGCTGCAGTGGCAGGTGTGCCACCGCAGCGCGTTCGTCTCCACCGCTCTACAATCGCCATCTCTTTCTCTGTCGCCACGCACTACTGAACTACTGCCACCAAAAAAATGTTCAATTGTAAGCAGATTCAAGTTGTTGGACTACGCACGACGTGCCCTTTTCTCTCTCCACCCCCCCATTTCATACTGTCCACCGGATGGTCAGCGCTTTGCGTTGTCACTAAGAAGGGCGCTGCTGCCATCTAGTGGATCGCAAGACTAATATTTATTCAGCGGCTGCGCATTGCGTCATGACTGCCATTGACGTCTATAGACGTCAATGGCAGTCAGTGAGTTAAAATGCTGACATGTACAGCCAACAGCTTTGACAAAAAAGCAAACCAAAAACAAAATAAAAATAAAAAATACCTCAAAAGGTGATGTTTGCTCAGGGATAGCACAACTTTCGACGATTATCAAATCAAATTTACAAAGAGTGACCAACTTGCAAAAAGATGCTCATAGAAAGCCTATGATGTAGGCATGCCTAAACTTATAATGATCTTTAAACAGCTCACCAGACAGACTAAAACTTTAGATATGTTGTTTTGAGCACATTTTCAGTTCTTCAAGAAATCTTTAGTTTCATAATATTTGTGGGGTTTTTCCCATATTTTTGGCTACAATGTTGTGATGCAACACCAACATTTGAGCCCATCAAATGAGCTGGAAACATGTTTTATACATTTTTCCACAAAAAAAACAAACAATAAAAACATGAGCTAGCAGCCTCTCCCTCTTCCTCCTATGGTGATCAGATCCTCAGTCATCTCTGAACATGTAATCAGGCCAGTAGGTGCACTACAAAGCTCCTTTTACTATGTAGTAGCAATATAATTTCCCTTCAGGGATTAAAAAAAGGAGGAAAAACAGAATTGAAATAGACTGATTTATGACAGATCAGAATTAGAGAGAGAATAATCCACTGTGTGACAGAAAGACAGACATGGAGGTGGACAGACAGAACAGGCGACTGACCCAGCAGCAGCAGTCTGTGTGTAGCTTTGTAGGCCTGTCTCTCCTTCTGAAGCTGCTTCTCAATCTTCTTGTTTGCTTCTCTCTTCGCTTTTTCATCCAGTCGTTCTTCATCTGTCTTTCCTCCCAGACAACCCATCGCAGCTGGAACCACTGAAACCAGCAAACAAACCAGTGAAACTAGGAGGAAAAAACAAAACATACAAGCAGAAGAGAAACAAGTGAAATGAGAAATCTAATGTCAGCCAGTAAACCCAATAAAAAAACAGTTAAAACCAGTAATGGTCCTTCAGAGTAGCCAGAAAGCCCAATAAAATAGATAGATGGACTTTATTGGTCCCAAGCTGGGACAAGGTTAAGGCACATCATACTAAAAAGATAATATATAAGAAAACACATGTGAGAAGAACAAACTGTACAGCTCATGGAACATGAAATAAACTAAAATGCCAACTAGTCTGAAATCTGGTGGTCAGATAAGAAAATATATAGGTGTTCAGATGCACAGGCTATGCTACCCATAGGAGATACGCTGGAACAAAAAATACCAGATGCATTTTAAGCTTCACATATATGAAGCAGAAATGATAAAAACAATGAACAAGAGCGCAGAAGAGTGCCCTTACAGGAAGATGATGTGTGTGCATGACTTCCTATAATGGGCCCTAAAAGAATGACGCGGTTTGAATCTTTTGAAGGAGTTCTTCAATCATGATGGGTAACTGTGTGTTCAGCGTTGTCCCCTCCACCACAGTTTCAAGAGTGTCGTGTCTGCAGCCAACAACAGAGCCAGCCTTCTGTATCAGTTTATTCAGTCTCTTGCTGCAATGCTGCTCCCCCAGGAGACCAGAGAAGAAGACAGGACTGGATACAACAGACGGGTAGAACACCTCCAGCATCTTTCTGCACACGGTGAAGGACCTCAGCTTCCTCAGGAAGCAGGGTCGACTCCTTTGTACAGTGGTGCTGCTAGTCCTCCAGTTCTGCCTGCTGCTTCAGGTGGGCCAAGACGAGTCTCTCCAGCAGCTTCATCACACAAGCTCATCATAAATCTGGGGCTGACTCCATCAGGGTCAGAGGCTTTGTGTTGGTTGAGTCTCTCCAACTGTCTCTCAGCTGTGCAGCAGTATTTCGGGATTTGGGGAGGTGGGCAGACCAAAGCGGGGAAAAGAATAGGGGTGTGGGGACTGGGAGAAGTGTAGTGGAAGAGGTAGGGGATGGCTTTGAGCTGAACAATTCTGTTCATTCGCTCTCTCCAGGGTTCTGGTTCATCCAGTCCCTCATTCCAGTCCCTCACAGAGTCATGTTTCCACCTGCAGGAGTCTTAACACTCCCTCAGCTTTTCCCTTCTCTCATGTTGCACCATCCTCATTTCTTTTTTGACACCTGACCTAAAGCTTTACTTCTAAAGACTCCATGTGAGCGTGGTGGACATCCTCTCTGAATGCAGTCTGTCGTTGAGTTGATATCACAGCGCACATCTCAGTCAGTACACTCAGAGCCTCCTCAACCTCCTGTATCCGACTCCTCACCATCTCTTGTGTGGTTTAACCAGTAACAGCCCCTCAGAGCAGCCAGTAAAACTAATAAAACCAGTTAGAACCTGTAACATTTCTTCTGAGCAGCCACCATGTGTTAGTTCTTTAGGATGTACAGTAAGCCAATTACACCATCTAAGACCAGTAAGGTTCATCCAGAGCAGCCCATAAATTCAATAAAACCAGTATCTGTCCTTTACAGGATCCAGAAGACCAAATAAAAAGCTATTTCTTGTTTTCTGTTGATGACTGGTCTGTAATGTCTCAGCTGTTATGACATCACCAAGCTGTTCTGACAGAAAGCATCTCTGCTTCAACCTGAATGACTCGGAGAAACTGATCTGGTTTGTCTTCTTGTTGGCTTCATTTTAGACAAAAGTTATGGTTCTAAAAACTGACAGAACTTCTGGAGAGAAAAGCATTTTTAAACTACAAAAAAAACAAACAAACAAGATGAAATAAAACAGAAATTAAAAATCTAAAAATGGAGGAAAGCAACAGGAACTGAAAAAGACTCAAGAAAACTACACTGGAATTTCACAAACCACAGACATTCATCAGAAACCAGATGAAACTAAACCGTTTTCAACTCCGTCCATCATTTTTACATTTACATAGTTGTTAACAAGGCCAGGAACCAGTACGAAAACATCTTGTCCCAGTTCACTGACCTGAAGCTGTTGATCACTGACCCGTCACGTCCCAGCAGGTCCAGATCAACCCGTCTTGTTGTCCATCAAAGTCCACAGAGAGAAAACCAGAGTTACAGAGCCTTCCCTCAGCCAATCAGCATCTCCGTCTGTCCTGGGTCCCAGTTCCACTTACAGATCCAGTTAGGTGGTTCCAGCAGTGGTTCAGGAGGACAGAAGCAGAACTCCTGCTGGTTTCCAGACGTTTCCTGTTGTGGAGCAGTGACACACCTGAGGAGCTCCGTCTCCCACCTGTACCCCCCCTCCCCTGCCCAGTCTCTAACGGTGCCTCATTAGTCGTCTTCCTCCCACTCGTTTCCTTCGGGGGATTTCTCTGTTTTTCCCTCTTGTGTCACCTCGCTGCCTGACAACCAGCAGCCAACGGGTTCACAAACAAACCAGTGTCGTCCTGGTTTCAGTACTGGACCCACTGGTCCAGTTTAACTAAAACTGACTGAAACCTTCAGACTCATTTCAGCCAGAAAAAGATCAAATGACAGACTATCGGTCTATTCGTAATAAATCTGAACTTTTTTTCCCCTCACCAACAGTCATCTTCAACAGTTTATAATTTTTCTGTAAAAACAGAAAAATAATCTGATTATAGTGGGTCTTAAAAAGATAACCACAGATAAGCCTTTTTGAAAACTTCCCCCATGCCATTATTTATAAAACAAAAAAAGAAGAAAAAAAGAAGTGGGCAATCCTAAGAAAACCCTTACTACTTAGGATTTAAGAGCTGCAGCCAGTTGCTAATAATCACCACCTCTTGATGAACTGATCATCAACAGATGTGCAGATATTTTGGCAGTTTTATGGTCTGAAGAATTCAGGTGTGTCTTGACACAATACCAAGAGGGAAAGACATCATCAATGATCTCAGTAGGATAATTGTTATTGCATATGAATTCACTTGTGGATAACTTGGACCCTCCTTCTGATACCTTCTAGTCTGGTTCACCTGCGTATACCAGAGTATTCTGCCTGTCTGACAGCTAAAATTTGGCTGAATACTGAACCACGTGATGGAACAATGATGCCAAACACGGAAGCAAACCTACATCAGAATGACTGAAAAGGAAAAGGATCAATGTTTTGGAACAAAGCAGTCAAAGCAGAAACATCAATCTGGTAGGAATGCTTTGGTGGGACCTTCAGAAAGCTGTAAATGTAAACAATGGACCAGAATGCCTTCGTACCTGTGAGAGTCAAGGACTTGAGTTACTGCTGCTAAAGGTGGATCTGGGTTCTGTGTATTACCCACATTAAAAATAATAATAAAAAATCATTTAAATTTTGCTCAATTTTGTCACAATTAAAAAAAAAGGGTGTTATTCTTCATCTGAGTTTCTATTTACCAAATACTGAGACTCACTAGAATTTTTGTTTTCAGACAAAAATAAATGACACGACTAAAAGAGAAAGTACTAACTTCTGAAGGTGGATAGCAAAAGCAGCCTTCTAGAGCCAGGCTCAGCCCGTCCTCTGCTCCAGGACTGCAGGTTCTTCACCAACATGTTGGATTAAGTTCAACTCTGTTATTTGTTGTTGTGTTCTGAATGGGTTATTGTGAATGCTCTCATGTTCTGGGTCTATTGTCTCTGCTGATGATGTAAATGTGTCTAAAACCAGATTCTGAAGGTCTCAACATGTCTAAACCAGATTTAACTTTTTCTCTGCCAGAATAAACAGAATAGCAGCTCTTCATGCACCATGACCAGCTGCTGATTCATATCCACACATCCATCTGGTGGCTGTCTTAAATTACTGCAGCAAGTCAACCCATCACCATGGTAACCAGTCGCTGTCAACAATAACAACAAACCCGGTTCAGTGCCTTTTCTTTCTGCTTCTTTAATGGGTTTGAACCAGAAAAAGGTTTTGTTCTGCAGAGATCGTTATAAACTGAAAACCTGGAACCAAAACCCTGCAAATTAAAGGAAGCTGAGCGACGCTGAGACAGCAGCTGCAGACTTGTTGCTCTCTGGTTCTGAGAGGGTTGGATCCACATCCAGCGCCATCAGAGGTGTGATGGTTTCAGCAAGCAGTTTTTTTTTTAAACTTATTCTTCATTGGCAAGATGAAGGTTCTGCTTCCAATTTGTCATGTTCCAAAGACTTCAACCTGAGGTAGAAAAAAATAAAATAAAATCCTCAGCTGATCATATTTAAACCAGATAAAAACTAGACCACTGAAATCTAACTCTTTGGCTCTTTGATTTCTTTTAATCCTCACTCTCACAGGTAATTATACTTATGGATGGATTTTTATCAATATCTGACTATCAACTGGTCCAAATCCACAGTTCTGTGTATTAAGTGCAATTTCCAGAATACATCCACTACCACATTAGAGTCAGGAAACATCAGATATTTAGGCATAAATGTCTCTCCTAGGCTGGCAGCTCCCTACTAATTGGGGTCACCACACCAGTATGAATCACATGATTAGTCTGGCACAAGTTTTATGCCAGATGCCAGTTCAGACAATACTGGGATTCAAACCTGGACCTCCTGCATGGTAGGCATAAGCATTACAACTAATTCTCCGGGGAGCCATAGATCACTGAGATCTAAACATATCTAAAACCAAGCTCCAAGAGTGTATAAAATAGATCCTTAAATGTCAAATGGTTAAAAACAGGTGACAATGTGAGCATACAATAATCAGGTTTTTGAAATAAGAACAGATGTTGACAAGATGAGACTGACTTTTGCAGGTGCTCCTCACAGAAGGATCCAAGACGCTGCATCTCACACTGGAAGAAGCTCTGAAAGACAGCCGGACACAGCCCTGGGTTAGGGACCTGAACCTGGAAGTGATCTGAGACCTTGGGTCTGTTTCAGAAAGGAGGTTCAACAAACTCAGAACTTCCGGTTTCTGAGCAGATGTTCAGAGTTGGTTCAGTTAACTCCGAGTACGTTGACTCCGAGTTACTGCGACTATAAAAAGCCATCATCAATGTGGCTCTGATACAGTGATTCTGTGGATTCACTTTAAAAACATTTAGGAGGGATGGAAAAAAATAAAAATCCTTCAAGGAGCTTAGATGAAAAGATGCATCAATACTGCCAGTATCACTGGTAAATCTTAAAGGGACATTTCTTTACTAATACAGTTATTTTAAACTGACTATCCAATGACTTTGTGGCAAATAGAAAAAGATGAAAGAAAAAAGTATATTTAGGCTATATATTCAAATTTCTTTAAAAAAAAAAAAAGGAAGAGTCGGACCACTTTTTCCACAGTTCAGCTTCATTCACTTTCTAAAGAAGAAGATATGTTCAGTATCCCAAATGTTAAGAAAACTGACATAAATAAATAATATCAAATAAAATGAATAATTCAAGGCGTTTCATTTGAAGTATGGACATCCTGAGTGATATTGGTGATGCATGGAAGTATAAGATCGTAGAAAAACTATTTAAAAAAAAAAAAAAGACCAAACGCCTAACAAAATCATCAGGGTCATCTGGTTTGACCTCATTAAACCATCTATTCTGATCTGCTATATACTTTCCTGACCCAAATCTGATCCGTCATCCTTCAGATGCCTTCAAAATGACCGTTATATGATCGATTGTCTGATGAAATGTAACCCGTTTCAGCTTCATAAAGGGGAGGAGACAGGACATTACTGGTATATTGAAGTAAAACTGCTCTTGACCAGGTTTAGTGCACAGAGTCAGTTACCATGGAAACACACGCAGTACGAGTTACCTCAGTTTTTGAAACCAGCTCAACTAAACCCTCTTACTCGAGGTTAAGTAACAGCGCTTTGTGATATGGAAAACTTAAGAGTTTCCCTGAGTTCTGGTTCAAGATACTCAGAGTTTTTACATAACCCGCTATCTGAAACGGACCCCTGAACCTGGATTAGACCAAAGATCTCAACTTGGTTTGAAAACACTGCAAACTGATGAAAAATAAATATTGCATTTCTGTAGCATTTCAGAATCGTTTTCTTAAGTATTTTAGAAGCAGTAGCAGCATCAGTATCAGAAGTAGTTGTAAGTCATGGCAACTTGGAAGTGTCACGCAGTAGTACCAGGATCTGGGTGTTGAGGGAGTTCAGGTGAGTACAGTCCTCTTCAAACTGCTTCAGCTGATCAGTGACGCTCGTTTCAAACCGCTGCCACAGCAAAAACCTCAAACAAACAACCACACACAGATTTATTATTTGTTGCTTGAAGCTCTCTCACTGATTTACATTGAAATCATCACACGTCCACAGCTGCTGCTGAAAAGGAGTGTGGAAGTAACCAGTGCCTGTGGGAATGTGGGAAGTAGGAAGTGCCAGAAGCGATGGGTAAGTGTGTGGTACCTGTGTAGACATTGGTGGCATGTGTTCATCTGCAGGTTAGGGAGTGGGCTGTGTCTATCTCTGTGCAAGTGGGCAGTACCTGTGTTGATGGACAGCTGTGAGCAGCGATGACACATGTTGTTGACACTCTTGCAGTGAAAGAAGAACCTCAGCCTTCACTTTTTGCCAGCAGTCCTAAAAACACCAAGCCACTGATCACTAATAAATAATCAACAATCAATGACCAAGAATAATCTCTGCTGCTGCGCAGGTACAGACCGTGAAGTGTTCCTCCATCTGTTCTCTGAACGTTCTGAAAGCAGCTGTGATGTCAGACGTCAAGTGCGAGTCTGCCTCCGCCTGCTGCTCAGGAATTGGCTGGAGGTTAACGGGACAGACACCGTCATTAGGCAGACCCTTTGCTGGAATTGGTCCCACCCCCGTAGGTGAGCATCCTACAAGGACATGAGCAAAGACAGCTTCAGAGATCATCTGAGCTTCATAAATACCCTGATTTAAATGGCTCCAATAGTTCTGGTTCTCCAGCTGAAAATGGTCCAATTTGGATCAGAAATGAAAACCTGACCCACAGGAACTAGCAAAACTAGCTTCTCAGGTCTGCAGTCAGATATTTCTACCCAGGATGCATTGCTCTAGGTTTGCAGTCAGAATAAATCAATTAACCTTTCAGAACAGAGTTAGACTCCGCCTCCTCTTCATGAAGCTCCGCCTTCCTTTTCTGTGTCAGCTGCTCCTCAGTCTGGTTTGACAGGTAACCTGAACACATATGGGTTAAGCAGTTCAGAAATATTTGGTTGAAAACAAAAACAAAACAGTTTTCTTCACATTTAACATTTACATTTAAGTGGTTGCAGTTGCTCCAAATCCAAATGTTCTTTCATCATAAATGAGAACTTTAAATCATGAATGAAGATGATTTCCCCGGATATACAATGTTTTTATTTTCTTTAAACACCTGTCTGCATGCATATTAATGACTAGTGCCAACTTTAGGTGTAACCTTTTCCTCAAGTCAAATATATGCACTTTCATATTGCAGCAGATGTTACTTTCTCTGTGCACAGGTGTGAGTGAAAGTGAATGAGTCCCCACCGGTGCTTTTTGACAGTCTGATGTGATCATTTTTATTGACAGCTGATCTCCTGGTTCTGTCAGAGGTCTAAACTGACAGAGGACAAAACTGACAGTGGACAAATTCACAAGAGCAGTGATGGTGAGGTTCATGTGGTGTATGTGTGGTGTGTGCAGACCATCAAAACAACACATGATTAATGACAAGAATGTTGGTATGGAGACCTGAATCCGAAGCTTCTCTCTTCCTCTTCATGTCCTGGAGACAAACAGGAAGCTGATCAAAAACACAAAGCCAATTCTGTATCATTTCTGTTCAGGAGTGAAAAAAGAAAATTCACCATCTGTGAAGCAGAGAAGCTTCCTCCTTGAACCTCCACCATCTGCTCCTGGGCGTATTGTGGGCCTGCCCAGTGTGGAACATTTGACATAGATGGTGTGGAGCTTGACAGGTGAGTTTCTGAGAGACTGAGGTCATCAGTGAGATCAGACGGTAGCTGGAAAGTGGCTGAAGCTGAAGAGACAAGATTCAGTCAGATGCTCAAAGCGACCAGCAGGACATGATGGAATAGCTACACCGTACGGGGAAGTCCTATTCTGTAAGCTACACCGGAACATGACAACCCCTTCTCTCCAAATACAACTGTGCACCGCGTCAATGTGGAATGCCAGAGATGCGACTGGTCCTCTTGGTAGATTTGGTCTTCTTTGTCTTTGTATTTCTCCATTGCTGCTGCATTGTTTAAGTCGGGTTGAACGATAGTTTGCTGCTATGTCTGTAAAAGTAACTGATGCGCAACATGTATCATTGCTCACTCACTTAAAATATATTTTTTTGGGTTGCTCCTTTGAATTATAACAAAACTAGTCATCTGTGGCAAACAAAAAACAAAAAAAAAACAACTCCCTCTTTGGAAGAAATCTTGAGCAGGACCCAGCTCAATTATAGGGGGTACCCCTGCTGATAGCCAGGCATGTAGGAGGAAATGAGGAGACAGGGCAGCGAGGATGAAGGACAGAGAAAGGAGATGAAAGGAGACGAACAAAATATATAACATGCGATACAAAAATAAATATCTGGCATGAGAATACATAAGAGAGATCCCTCCTGTTAACAGAGGTACAACCCACTAATAGAGGACTGACAACAGAGCTTTAATAAAAGAGACTTACTTTCAGATGCTAGAAAGTAGAGGCTATTTACCAGCTGTTGTTTACCACCTTTGTGTGAACGTGTGTGTGGACTCACAGGTGGACATTGGGGTGGAGGTTCTGATCTGGTCAAACAAGATCTCTGCTCTGCTTCTAGAAGTGGCCTGGAAGAAAAAAAGTCTCAACCTAAAAGACTTGTTTGTTTGTTTGTTTGTGTGTTAGCATGGTTACCTTGGAAACAGAGCAGTCATCGTCACTGCTCTGAGACGACAGAGGTAAAACTGTGGACAGACAAGTGCGTTATTAGAAAAACATGCGTTCTGGTCATTTATAGACTGACAGATGACTTTTTGTGGATTTCTCAGATGAACAAACTCCTGCTGACTTCAAAGGTTTGGTTCGTCATCTGAAGTTCAAACTACAGCGAGATTTTTATTTGAGGGTGATGTAACCACAAAGTTAGGTGTAATAACGGTTACTGCCAGTGATGTAGACAAGTCACAAAATGTTGGTCTAATTTGAGTCCACTACTCTTCCAGGCTAAGTCTCAAGGCCATGCAAGTCCAAGTCTGACTCAACAGTGCTTAAGTCTGAGTCAAGTGACCAGTCCTTAAAATTCAGGTTTGTCGAGTTGGAGTCCTAGACTCAAGGCCTACAAGCCTGACTGTTGATGTATCTGATGGCACCAGGACGAGTCTCCAGTTGATCTTACTCTTAAGCTGGCTCTTACTCGATGCTTTCTTGCGTCCATATGATCGTACACTGTGTTTATAAACAGGTGTGGAGCTCTGGATCAGACCACCCACCTCCGTTGTATGGGAGGAGCTCGGCGCCTTCTGGAAACAAAAAACAACATAAGATTAAGTCATTCATTCAAATATAGAACCAATAGTCAACCAACACACTTGGACTTGGAAACTCTGACAATGATTTCGCAGATGATGTTTCACAAAAATAACGAAACAAAAACATTTTAAAGAATCTTTAGAAATGTTGGAAATGTCATCCTGCTAAGGAAGACTAAGTCATGAATTGGACTCCGACAGGGTCCCAGAACCAACCCATGCAGGCCTCCCAGCTGTGGGGGGGTCACCTCCACAGGCAGCGGGCAGACAAGAGGGTACATGAGAGAAGAGAGCATGAAGATAGAAACGAAAAGGCGACCAAGATTTCTCCCCCGGCAGGTCCTTGCCTAGAGAGCCTCAGAACCCTAACCTAAACATGGTGGCAAATCACTTCCAACAGAGTGAAAGCTACCAAAACCCCATGTTATGTGAACCCCAACTAAAGTGACTGGGAATAGGTGGATGCATTAAAAAGAGGAATAGATGGGGTGGTGGTAAGAAAGAGACATTTTAGCACAAACTAAGCCAGCAAAGCTAAAATAGCTAACTGTTATGGACATCAGCTGGGCATCTTCCTACTCATTTGTAACATGGTGCCATGTGGAGCCCCAATTTTCAGCCTGTTTAGATCTAAGATGGGCTCCCCAGACAAATGTTGGCTGGGCAGGTGTTCAGACAGAAGGGTGTTCAGATACCTTAAAGACTCTCCCAGCAGCTTCCTCCAACTCTCCGTGGAGCTCACAGTTGAAGCTAAGCTCTACTGTCCGACCTCTGCAGTTGTGGTGCATGATGGGATTGCTGAGCCTAACATTGAGGACCGTCTCTGCTCCAATGCATCATGGGAAACACAGAGATGTTGTCACAGACCTGTCAAACTGATCTAGACTAAGTTATGAGAAACACACCTGCATAACAGTTGTCAAAGGTTCAAAACTGTCTGTAGTTGTCATATACACAGTTTTCAGGCTGCATGGTTGTCATTTTAAGAGACAAGGAATGACTTCCTACTCAGTCCATCTACAGATTGGTCCTCTTAACCTGGTGCTGATGTGTCACGTTTAGGAAGGTAACCAATACAATCAGAGAGATGAAGAGGAGTTTTTAAGGTATGTAAAGTAAAATGACTATTATGGTGAATAAAGCCTTGATCTCTGGTGGCGTTAAACTCTGCAGGAGAACTTCAGGGGTTAAAATGACTATCCTTACCTCCGTTATTGTCCGAGATACTGTACTGGTCCACTTCCTCCTTCAGCAGGTGGATGGATCCCCACAGAAACCCCTGGAATAGTTCAGGAAAGAGCCATCAGGACTTACCCATACTCATTCTGCAGCTGCATTTGTTTATTTCATTGATGCTGAGAAAACAGCAAATACTGAAAAACAAACACAGCAAACAGTTGTTGGAAATGGACAGAATGAGCACTGTCTGTCAATCACATCAACCATTTTAGCTTGGCTGGCTTAATATATAAACACCTATCAGATTAATTGATATTGCTTTTGGTCAGGTGCCCACTGGCAGGGACGGCCATGTTGCAGTTGGGGAAGCCTACTCGTGTCAGCATGCAAATCAAAGGAATGATTGACCGCAGATCGCAGAAGAATTTGCTTAGAAGGTTAAAAAGAAAATAATTAACGCAGATACAAATGACACAAGCAAATAACACTGAGCTGCTAAAGCGTGATTTTAATGTTCTTTTTAATGTGATAAAGACACAGTAATATAGACAGTCTCTGGTCCCACCACTCCCACCTGTGGTAGGGGAATAGGTCATTTTAGCAGTTTTGATCTCTTTTGATGTCTTTTGGGAGAGGAGACATCTCTTTAGGCTTAACGGGCTTCACCTCAATGGACTTGGCCGCTGCATACTGTTGGCGAACCTCACATACAGGACTGTCTCAGAAAATTAGAATATTGTGATAAAGTTCTTTATTTCCTGTAATGCAATTAAAAAACATGAAA
>JBAMYA010044901.1:0-12111 GCA_037176975.1 Arrhamphus sclerolepis
ATATATATATATATATATACATATATACATGTATATATACATAAAGTAAAAGTACATTAAAGTAAAATAAAAATTAAGTAAATCTTTTTGGAGTGGGAGAGGTATATGTTTGCTTATAGTCAAGGAATTAAAGATAATACACTTTACAAGACAGTCTACTTCCGAAAAACAGATGCGCATTCTCAACAAGGGTCTTACATTTCTAACATTGGTACAAGATGAGAAAAAGCCAGAAAAAGCCACTTTCTACAGATGCACACATGATGATCAAAGACAAACCTGAATTCAATGAAACTAATTAGGTTACTTATAAAAATGAATGGACTCTATGGAACATCGCCTCCTCCTGCTGAACATCTTACAAAAGCTGCTATCTGATTTCAGAAGGGTAGAAACATTGATCTGCATCAAGGAAATAAAATACTTGAGATTGAAACAGAACTCTCATTTGGGTTTAAAGACTGACAAACAACTGAGAAAAAAAACAACAAAAAACAACAACAAAAAAACTTTCATAGTGATTTCCCCTGCTAGATAAGGCTGTGTGATAGGTAATCCATCACCTAAAACTCTGTTAGATGGAAATCCAACCCCAAACCATACAAGCACACACACACACACACAGCAAGACACCAATTTACTGCTGAGTGTATTTTAAAAAAAAAAAGGAAAACACTGCCTGTTTCTGTATTTGACTTGACAAGCAGATTCAGTCGAGTGTCTGCAGATAGACAAGAGGAGCTTGCACTATGCATGAAGACTAGTTTATCCAGCTCTGGCTTAACGCCCTGTCCAGGAGCTTATTCAGTTCCTCAGGGGCCCTGACTTGCAGCTTTTGTTCACCTTCGTCAGAAACACAAGATAAGAAGGAAAGAAAGGAGGTTGCACTTCAAAATGCCCACAACATATCCTGTTAAATTTAATAAAACATCGCTCAATGGTTTATTGGCTCATAAATTCCATGCTGCCTTCACTATTTTTGTGCATAAAAATGCTCCTGAGTGAAAAACCAAACTGGTTTCCTTTATTTATAAAAACAAAACCACAACATAAATAAATAGATATAAAATAAATAAATAAACAAAAAAAGACCAGATAAGATAAGGATAGAAGTTAAAAAAAGGGATATTTTTATTGCACATCTATCCCTTTTATCTTATTCAGAGTGTTTAATTTAGGCCCCTGGAAGTCACTTACAACCGCAGTCCAAACTGACAATGCCCCTCCACAGAGGGAGGGCACACAATGTAAAGAAGCAACTCGTAGCAGAATCCATAAGTGCAGAAGGAAACCATCAGACTGCCTGGAGAACAACGTTTCAATCTTACCTTCAGCAGCATACTCTTCAGCTTCAGGGTCCAAAGGAAGTGCATGGAAAAGAAAGAGAAAAGACAAGGAAACATCAGTTCAGATGCTACACAGTCATGTTGCCAAGAGGACAATTTGGAGTGTTTCTGACTAGCTGGTGGTGAATCACATCTCTCCTGTTCACCCATTCTAGGCTTGATGGATCGAAGCTTTACAACTCCAGACTCCACAGCTATGACCACACCACCCTGCACAGTTGCGACGACGGGCCAGGTGAGGAGACAGCTGGAGAGGCTTCACCAGGCGAGGCTGCCAGATCTGACCAGACGTGATTGCATCAGACTGATGGTCCAGCTGTCATGCGTTCAGCAACACGTCTTCAGCTTTCAGTCTGCTGCGTGGAAAATTATCAGAGCATTGAAAAGCCTCCTAATTAGTTCTGGTGCCTAATAAAGATACCACATCTGGCCTCAACAACTTGCACATGAAAATACTAGAGACCAAAATTACACCTGAGCTTGGGGCTCTTCAGTTTTCCATTTCCAGTCTCATGTGGAGGTTAATAATGACATCACCTATCTCTTACAGTGTGCTGACTTTCACCAAGGTGACAGAGATTGAGCTGTGAGCATATTTATGCTTCTTTTTTTTTAGTTCTGTGTCTTCAATGCCATTCAGCCTTTTCTGTTGAACAAGAAGCTCAGGTGTCGGCAAAACTATTGTCTCCTGGGTCAGTGTCAGTGGGTCTGGGTCAGTGTCAGTGGGTCTGGGTCAGTATCAGTGGGTCTGGGTCAGTATCAATGGGTCTGGGTCAGGATCAGTGGGTCTGGGTCAGTATCAGTGATCCTGGGTCAGCATCAGTGGGTCTGGGTCAGTATCAGTTGGTCTGGGTCAGTATCAATGGGTCTGGGTCAGGATCAATGGGTCTGGGTCAGGATCAGTGGGTCTGGGTCAGCATCAGTGGGTCTGGGTCAGCATCAGTGGGTCTGGGTCAGCATCAGTGGGCCGATGGGCACAGAAACCCAGAGAGAGAGCAGAGGGCTTTTGAAGGCCAGTTTTCCTTGAGCCGCCATGTTGCAAAGAGGCGGGACAAAGCTGTTAAAGCCACTGGAGAGCCAATAGGAAGCTTTTATTCAAGCATTTCAAATAAATCTAAGCATCTGATTGGTCAGCTTCACTGCTACAGTTGTCATGGATATAAGGCACCAAAACGGCGAGGGCCAGCTCTGCTGTCCACGCCCCAGACTTTCAGAATAATTCTGAGGCTGGCCTCATGCTGGCAGGCCAGAGTGTTCATTACATAAGCAAAAAAAGTCAACAGTCTCTGGACGAGGTTAATAACACCGTTGTACTTAACGTCTTAACTTACAGTTACTATTTAAATTCTTACTGCCTTCGACTGCATTACCGTCTGTACATTTTCTTTGCATTATTGTCTAAACTGTTTGACTTTTTTACAGTTTTACTCTGTATGGCCATCTGTATACATTTTTTCTTTTAATCTTGTAAACTTCTTTCGTTAAAGTTTCACATTCCGCTTAATTTATTTCATGAAAATGATCGTACACTTCTTTTTGTACGGTCATTTTTGTTATATCATTTGATTTTGTGATAAAATCACTTATCTGACCATTTAGAAAACGCTTAAAGAAAGATAACTGACCAAAAATTGTAAAAATGACCTCTTACATTGCATTACGTGCCCTTAGCAAGCTTGGTATTGTGGTATTGTGATCACCTGCTGCTGCTAATAGACCGGGGTATTCACAATGCACTGCTGTATTAAAACGTAACATCGTCCACATGAGGCTCCAAAAGGACTCCAGCAGTTCAGTACGTCTGTCTGGTACAACATTTCAGTCAGACTGGATAGAGCAGCACGCAGTCGTGGCAGAAGAAGCAGGTGGAAACTTCACAGGGATTTGTCTGACAGCAGTAAAGAAATTATGAGAAAACCCACACGTCTAGAAAACTGAATAATGTATGTCATTTTGCGGGGGGCCAATCGGATTCTTGCATCACTAAAGTTGCTTTTAGCATTAAGCTTTGATGACAACAGCATCCATCTGAAAATCTGAACTCCACTTAAGACCCACCAGGGTGGAAAGTTTGCCCAGATTTCCCATAATACCACAGACCTGTTCCTGAAAAGGAACTCTTTTTAATAATTCAAAAATCAATTCCATTTGCTGAGGAATCTGTTATCATTACGGACAACTGAAAGCCTCTTTTTTAGCACATTAATCTTAGGTAACAGGAATGTGTTTTCTACAAACCTCCACTAAGAAACAGGTAAGAGATTAGTAGTTTTAAAGGATATTCTCATTATTGATATTACATAAAAATACGCAGCATATGGATCAGCATCGACTGTTGGATTTAAACAGCTGAAAGGACTCCAGAGGACTGGTCTGATACTGACAATCAACTATATATATATAATCAGTGGCCATGCCACTGCCTTCCTTTCCTCCTCTCTTCTCACAGTCCATTCTTTCTTTCATTGTGTCCCGTCATGTTTTCTTTCTCGTCTGAGGTGTAAAGGTTTTTCATATATTGGATGGGTTGTTTATATACATCATCAGCTGTCTCTTCCCTCCCTTATCTGACCACATACTCTTGCTTTTCAACACGGCATCATTTCCAGAGTGCTTTTTAGTTTTACAAACTCAATTCTTTTTTCCTGGAAGATATGCCATATATTAAAGGCCAGCGGCAAACGGTTGAAATGTCATTCTGGACGGAGTGCTAATATGTGAACATGCGAAAACTGTTCTTGCATGCAAAGGAGGTGGAGGAAGGTCACATTTATCAAAAACTCACTGTCTGAATGAAATCAGACACCACAGTTAATAAAGTTAGTTCATAATTTTCTCATATTAATGTTTGGAATCATACTCTGGGTGAAAAGCGCCAAGAAAAAAAAAAGCATCATAACAGAGGCTATACAAAGAAAATAAATAGATAATTGAATTGAATTGCTAGGGTTCGTCACAACAAATTGACTAGTTAGGCTTACGAGATAAAACGCAGTTTGGAAAACAATCATGGCTGGATTCAACTTTGTAATATCAACATAGCATGAAACTGGGATATTACCATTTCTCCCACCTAGAGGATATCTGGCGTTTCAAGGTCAATGTCTAATTAAGTACAGTTTTATGGAATTATTAGATTTATCATAGTGGTGATGAAATCTTTTTGGACATATAGTTCCTGAGCTTTTTCAGTAGCAAATGATGTCTGGGAACTTAAAAGACCTACTGCTTTGTGTGGTTTGTAGTGCTGCTTTCATTCACACTTATTTTTGGCACTATTGAACCAGTGTTCAGGTCGTTAATGAGCGAAAGAGAAAGAAAAGGTTGGTCTACAATGCATACATGCTTTACTCTCCTTTCTAAATCCTTTTGTTAGCTTGGTGTGGATTAGGTCTGAAAAAGTCTTGTTTGCTTCCAGAACCCTTCAGGGATTTGTTGAAGAAGACATTCAGCTTCCCTACTGCTTCCATCTGCCATTTATTATTTCTACTGCAGCCCCTGGATCATTTCTGGACCCCTGTGTGTTGTGTAGCAGTTTTATTGTTATCATTATTATTATCATCATTATTATTATTATTACTGTTATTATTATTATTACATTTTTACAGAGTCGTATTGACCAAAAAAAACAAAGTAAAACAATAATCAGACGAGAGGACAGAAGACAGAGCAGGTCCATCATCACGTTTCATCCAGAAGTTTCCCGCATTCACAGATCAGAGTTGGTGTAACAGACTTTGAGGTCAGCAGCTAAAACTGTCCTTATAGCAACAGTGCTCAAAGAGAGAAGACAGAACGAGAGACGGTCCCCCGCTGCACTCCTGTACTGCTGTCTGTGCTCTGAGGTGCGAAACCTTTCAGATTCATGAACTGTAGCTCGTCTTTCATGTGATCAGTGCAGGGGGAAGTTTTGTACAATGCAGGGTTTTAATACTAAGTCACTCATGATCTTCATAACTTGACAGGACAACATGTATAATTATTGCTCTAGCCATCTCTTCCTGGGAGAAAAAAAAAAATCTCCTTACTCAGGAGCTGCAATACGTGACACAAAAACTCCTGCCTTTCTTTGGGGTTTTCCTTCCCCTTTGAAAGTATTGCTCTCTTGTTTAAATCCATTGTGCTATGTCACGTCGTTGGTCATACCATCACCTGTATCAATCAACTGTCTGGGCCCCTGCATGCAGGACAATTGAAAGTCCCAAAAACCAAGTCAGTGTCATGGGATGCACCATCGACACATGGAGGGAGATGCTGGTATTGAGAAACCACACCAGAGCACATGACATAAGACAATCCAGAGCATCGTCTTCATATCTCAGTGAGTCAATGACACATTGTCTTCAGTCAGAGGCTTCCTCAGATCCACTGTAACACAAACTACTACAGGAGATACTTCCAGCCCACAGTTGTAGTACCATCTATAATGACTCTTTGAAGAAACTTAAATAAAGAAAGTCACTGCAACCCGTTCTATTCTCCTGGAGCAAAATCTGCCACTAAAGTGATACATGATGTCATTTATTTTCATTATCTGCATGGTGGTAAAGTAATAAAGATCTGCCTTTTCCTCTTCGTTTTTTATTCGATGTTAACGTTTGTTAGTATGCATGTCTTCCTGTCCTTTTTTTTTTTGTTTTGTTAGCCTCATCATAACTCAGTTACCTGTCCTGGGTCTTACTGGCAGCTGCAACAGCTAGCACATCCATGTAACCTTCTACCTTTACGAACTGTATGTACAATACTGTGAAAATGTCTGAAGTACCCGTTTTATCAAAGTTTTCTCATCTTAGATTTACCTGCATCACTATTGAGAAAAAAGGTCTCTGTGTGTCTCTGATGTTCTTGGAATCTGATGGAACCACATGAGTTTGGGTGCTTCAATTACCTCCGTCACCCCAGCAATGCCATTGTCTTTTGTTTCCAGACCTTTTCTAGTTCCTCCTTCAACCTTTACAAATTTCCAAGCATTCAAGAGTTCCTTCTTCTTGATGTTATTGCCACTTGGGATCGCTACATCTATCACTGTTGTTCTCTTTTGGAATTTGTCCAATACAACAAATCTTTGTTTTATGATCCTCTACAACCCTTCGAGGCGTTTTGACTTTGGGACCTCCAACCCCGTCCTCATCATGTACCCTGCTGGTATGTGCTGGGTTGTCTCAGGAGCATCTGCACATGCTCTTGCTGGGGTCTTGCAAGACTTGGACCTTCTGCCTCTGTTTTTAGTTTTCATATTTGTTATGTACACACCTGTAATTGTTTCACACTCACGTTACACTAATCACATGTTACCACTTGCTTTTCAAATCAAGTTTGCTCATCTTGTGTTTTGCAGCTAAAATGATCCATAAAGGCAAAAAAGTACAAGGGTGATATTTTCGTTTTTAGGATATTTTGTTTTGCTTTTAAATAAATGTCAGCCCTCCCTTTCAAACTTAATTAAATCAATCCTTCTTTCCAAATTCAATGAAAATAATTTTACTGTACCGCGTCTAATGACCAACTATCCGCGTCTAATGACAAACTAATTGCATGAGAAAATCTGTTATTTTAGCCTTGTATTATTCAAAGAACTGTTATTTCACAGAAAGAGTGAAAAAAAAAATCTAAAAACCTACTTGACAAGGCTTCAGAAATGTACAGGGGAAAAGAAATGATGGTATTAGTGAAAAATAGAAACAGCAGATGCAAGATGAGTGGATGGAAACATGTAGGCATACATTCTATATGCCCACTTTCTTTTAATAAAGGGGTGCTTTTCCAGAAATTCTCCACAATATTAAAAAAAACAAAAAAAAACAAAAAAACAAGACACAATTGCTGAAGATTACACACTAAGTCTCACACAGCATAAAATTCTACCTGACAAACATATAACTGAATGAGATCCAATAATGCAGATAAGCAAAGACCAGATCGATTCAGCGCGAGAGCAGTAACGTGTGCTCTTTTCAAACCAGACTTTAAAATATCTCAGTATGTTAGCAAACTTCAAACTTCTGATCACTTATTTTCATTTTTAATATTGTGGCGGTTCCTCCAATTTTTCTTCACTGCAGTTATTTATTTCAATGTTTTATTTTACATTGTACATTTATTTATGATTTCACTTTCCTTTTCTGTAATATTGCTTTTAGATGTTTACTATTATGGGTGCACACATTTAGTAAACACCTTATGTTTGGATCATTAATTATGAGAGTTGAGCCGGATACGAGTATCCGGTACGGATAAAGCACTTTTGCCAATTACGAGTATTATACGAGTAATACGAGTCAATATCTGTGCTGGACTGAATGACAATCCTCACACAGCATCACAGCCCCTCCCCTACTCGTGCAGCGTCATAGCCCCTCCCCTACTCGTGCAGCGTCATAGCCCCTCACCTACACACACCTCTGCTTGCGGGTTTTTTCCGTTAACGTTTCGGGTTTCTTCAGCTTCAAGTTTGTTTTTATTTCAGTTTGTACTTATTACCAGTACAGTTCTGGTAAATGTGGGTTTGTTCAGAAGTGGTGCTTGGTAGAAAGCGACTTGCATTGTGTCTCTGCCTGTCAGTTACTGTCAGTTAGCCCCAACCAGTTTCATTTTATTTAACGCACTGAGTGCGGTTCTTTCTAGGTGGCAGAAAAAACTTTTTCGTTTCATAATTGCAACCACATGTGTTGTATACATTGTAGCAAAACTCGTTCTGTAAATAGTTTGTTTGCTATCATTATCAAAACCATTGACCTGAAGCTCAATGCTGATGCTGTGCTGTAAATAGTTTTCTAATCAGCAATAAATATAACAATTTGTGATCAACCCATATCAACTGCATACTTAAAATAATATACTGGTTAAAGCCCCACTCATTTCAAGACAACCAGACCCACTTCTGGGTTAAAACCCGCCTGGCTCTGGTATAGGCCCCGCCCACTCCGAGTACGGATACCGATAATTGGTTAACAGATACAGATAATGCTGTACTCGCTCATCCGTATTCATTATCTTTTTTTTTCTTTGCTAACATTTAAAGAACTGGCTGGGAGAGAGGACTGGTTGTGATCCAATACCAGGAAGTGCAGACCATCAGGCTGCTGGAAGCAGGGGACTTTAATCTGAGGATTCTCTCTCTGTCTCGCATAGTAGTTCAACTGTTATGAAACATTTTAGGGTTGGGCTGTTTTGTTTTTACATTTATGCTGTAGTTATAAATTGTTTTTGGGTTAGCTGTTTAGGTTTGTTCATTGTCCTCCTCATTTTATTATTATATTTATTATTTATTAAGTTCTTGTTAGGTTTGTCTCAGTTGATATTTCCTTTGAGCCCATTTTTGTAGATTTCTGAGATTTGTTTTGATGAATTTTTGTTAATAATTTTTGGAAAAAATAAATGGAGAATATTTTTTTTATACCTTTGTCCTTGTGCCTTATGACAAATATGAATTCCTAATATTTATCTTCTCACTGGAAAGTCCAGGAAGGGTTAGCTCTATGACAGAGGCCCAGAGCACCAGGTAGATGACAATTTGAACTAACTCATTGTGGAAATCACGTTGTACAAAGTCTTTGTGGATTATGAATAACTTCAAAATGCTTTAGATAAGTGATATTAGTAACAATATTTCTAATGATGCCAGAAACATATAACGTCACTAAGTGTGCACCTCTTCTGACAGTTTAAGGTGTAAAAGTTAGATGATTGATGCTTTTAAATGAGATTCAACAACGCAGGGAGAGACTGATTAAATATTTCACGGGGTAACATCAAATCGTAATCTTTATGGGCCCAAATCAGGTTGAATCAAAAGAAGAAGAAAAAAATACATTGGAATAGAAATATAACAATGAACCATGAAGGACTGAATGTGTCTATATGTGTTTAATTTTGTTTTTTCATTCAGATTTGCAACCTAATGTGACATCACAGACCGAGGTCACAGCAGAACTTTCTACATTCCCGTGCCTTGAAAGTGGGAAGCATAACGTTGTACAATATGAAAAGAGGTGCTCCCTGTGGAAGAGGAGGGTGGAGTGGAGTCAGTCGTCTATGAACAGAGCAGTGAGGATATATCTGAGAGGAGCTGGTGGACTGCATCTCTGCATTATTTTACCAAAGACCGCCATTGATATTTGTGTCTTTTTTTCAGATGAAAAAAGTCATTTTGTGTCTCCTTAATAGAAAGATTTGTGAAATCAAACTAACAGTCTTTCTACGTGGCAAGAACAGACAGCAACAAACATTATTCTCCTGAGATAAAATGCCTTAAAGGTCCCTCAAGTCTGGCTGACATAATCACATTTAGTATTTAACGCAGATGATTTTTCACTACGTTTAACCTTGATTTAAAAATCTTTTGAAGTTTGTATCACATCTCTCTAATTAAATTCAGAAATAATGACTAGTGCTCAGTGAACTAAAAGACTAATTTGAAAGCAGATGAGGAGCATTTCCATGTCTCTAGTCAAGATTTTCCAAAGCAAATAAAGAAACTGTTTAAGTGAGGGCAATTCTGATCTTGCAATTATTGATGGGGTCCTTTTTTTTAACTCTTGTATTGTTGATTATTCATGTATTCAACAGCTGAGGTACCAAAAATAAAGTTAAACAATTTTACTTGTTATTGTTTCAGTAATTTCATCCATCTATAATTCTACAACAGTGATTTTACATCATGTTTATATTAATATTTTGTAGTAATACCTTCTGATCATCAATATGAAACGTAAAACATTGTATGTACAGAACAGAAAAACCAGCACCAGACCAGTACATTCAGTCAAAACGTGCCTGACATTCTGATCTATTCACGTTATTGATAGTGGGAAACACAGGTATTTTGTTGTTTATTTCCCGTTTATAACTGCTGATAATTGATTGAAAGTAGCAGCAAAAGTTGGAGCTCAGCCCTGCTTTTGATTATCAGAGGCTCAGACAAAAATTACATTTTAACTGTTTTTTGATTTTTTCCTTTTCCTTTTTTTAATTCTTTTCCTTTTCTCCTAAATTAAGCATCTTTCACCAGAATGTGTGTGCTTTCCACAGTTTGCCGATAAAGCAGTTTGAAAGCAGGACTTTGGGATAAAATCATCTTTACGAGACAGTCACTGCCTGTACAATCTCTGAACTCACTGGCAGCAGCAATGATTAGGCATCAAATGCAAACATAACTGCACGCAGTTTTCTTGCTTGGGATTTTATCTTTTTAACTTTTATGTAGACCTTGGGACTGTATGCCTGCTGTCAAATCAAGGTCAATAAACCTCTGTTTGACATCCAAGGATCAGTGAGACGTTTCCCGGGATGGGGTTAAGCATCTCAAATCTATATACTCTGAGAGCAGAGACACTGGAAATGCATTTCTATGTTCCTAACTCAGCGTGTAAATGCAGTGGTGCTGATTTAAGATGTAGTTCCCACTGGAGCTTCCCTGTGATAAAAATATTCTTGCTTATGATGCTGTGACGTAGTGCGGATAAAAAGGGTTGACCAAAGTGACACTTGTGGTTCGTTCAATCAGCAGCGGTGGAACCGCCTTGTTGATGTCCCTGATTGCTCACTCAGCTCTCACCAAGACACCAACCACTGTGAGTGAAGGTACATCAACCCACAGTGTCACTTGTGGCTCCATTTCCCCACCATACCTCTGACTGACTGTGCTAATGCATAATGTAGCTCCTATTACGTGCTACTTTGTCATCTAGTGTGACATAATGCTGTACAATTCCAGGAACAGTTGTGCAATAAATCATACAGCACTTCAGTACATTGTACATTGCGTCATGATACTTTTTTATGACTGTGGCAGGAAGGTCATGGCAGGAAGAGTACCAAAGGAGGGGGGGGGGGGTCTGACAGTTCATCAATGATAGCAGCACATTAGTGTCAACAGTAAGAACTCACGGGGGGAGTGAGTCTTATCTTTGCAAAGCTTGGAACAGAAGAGATGTGAGAAAGGGGAGATAATGGAAAAAGAGAGGAGTTGGATGGAGGGGAGGGGGTGTACCAAGGGGTTAGAAGGGAGTTGAGGGAGATAAGAGATGTAAGAAGGTTTGGTATGAGGAATACGAAGCAGAATGTAAAAAGTCATCCGGTAAAAATACCTAACCAACTCTTTTGGTTGTCTGCACCATAATACTTAATTCTCAAACTGGAACCTGTTCTACACAAACGTGGGACAACGGTGACATGCAAGAGTGACATCAAAAAATAAAAAAAGTATTCAGGCTGGAAAGGAAAGAGATTTGCACTCTGTTACCTGATGGTATCTTCACTGTGTTCTGAGTAAGCTCAGACCAAGTGTCCACGTTTTGCTTCAACTTAAAATGTAAAAATCTAGTGATTTTATTCATGCGTTCCTCCTAAACACAAATAGAAGAAATCTAATTTAAAAAAATCTAGTGGTTGGTAACATCCAGTGTTGATGTCAAAACAAACACTTGTTTTCATTTTTTTTCCTGCCACTTAATTAAGGTCCCTTAGTAGCAATCACTGCAGTCTACCTACTGATACAGAAACTGTCCATCCTAATATGATCACAGTTCACTCCTCTTCTCATGGCTTCTTCCAGCAGGATAGTGCATAGAAAGCTTAAATAATCTCTCATGGTTTCTTTGAAATGAAAAAGAGGCCATATTGTTTTAAGTGCCTCCACAGTCAGCAGATCTTAATCAAATGTAAGACCTTTGTGATCTAGTAGGGGAAGAGACTCTTGTAATGTTGGAATACTTGTACCAGCATTACATATATTCAGAATACAAACTTTTAGCAACTGTATTCT
>JBAMYA010044902.1:0-12110 GCA_037176975.1 Arrhamphus sclerolepis
TATCTTTCTTGTATATATCTTTTTCTTGTATTTTTGCCGCCCGTGTCGTCGTGTTCATTTGCATTCATCTTTGGGGAAGATGTTACCTTCGGTGGAGTATTCCGCTGCACAGTTGGTCTGCGAGACAAATATGGTAAGACCCACTTCTGGCCTTTAAAAGCCTCTGAAGTCAGGATTACTGACCTTGCAGTGACACTGGTTTGCCACTGGATGGCAGCAGAGCATTGAGAAGGTTTTCACCTCCTGCTGTTCGTGTGAGGCTCACTGTTCACCTGGAGGACCGCAAGGATCCCTTTGCACGTCCAGCACGTGTGCGCTGTAGGACGGGAGCCTGCAAGACTGGATAAAAGAGTTGATATAACCATCAGAGTCTCTTTCCCCCACCTCAGAATTACTATGTACCCACAAATACAGCAAAGAAGAAGGTGCATTTAATTGCTTAATGAGAGGAAGTCCCTGATAAACCCTTTTTGCTGGCTAACAGCACTTAATGAGACAGTTAAATGTCAAAGAGCCATTGTTAATGTAAGTAGCACCGACACTTTAAGACTGAATTTATTCACATAGATGTCAGAGCTCCGTGTTTTTTCCATGAGGCACGCTTGTTCAGGTAGCTAACTAAAATGTTTGGTGACGTGGACTCTGCTTTTGTTGCATTGTACTTCATCAGGTGAGATTGGTTGGCTCAGTAGTGGAAATAGTGTTTCATTGCTATTTTTTTTGTTTTAGAATAAGATGTCTATATTTTTTTAATGACCCTTTTTTTTAACTTTATTCCTTCTTGGTCACCGGAGGCTTTAAATTATATCTCAGCAGTAAGATGAACTATGCAGAAAGTGTTGCTGCGCTGCTGTCTATCACTTCCCCGTCTCAACAGGCACGATGGTCTTCAGCTTTTGTATGCAGAGGCACTCTAGAGAGGTGGTCCCAGAAGACAGGCTGCAGCGCATCTCAGAGCTGTCCCAGAAGCGACCCCTGCACTTTGCTCCACTAAAGACACACGCCTTGTCTATTTTGGCATTCAGCTGTGACTGAGTAATGTCAATTTACACACAGCAGGAGAATCCAGCTGATTTTTAAAATATAACAGCACAAGTGGAGTCCTCGCTCATCAATGTCATGTAATAACCTGTGGTGGTCACGAGTTGATGGGGTCTCCGAGGACATTTCAAACAGGGACAAAGAGAGATTAACTTTAGAAGCAGAGAAGCACGTTTTCTGCACGTGATTGTTGCATTCTCAAAACGTTTGGGTGAACTTGTGGTCTCACATAGACTGCAGCGCCTGTGCCTCATAAACCTGCTGATAGTTTGTGTCAGTTATATATATGGGAAGCATTTGTGCAACGTTGCAACATGGCCAACAGAGAAAAAAAGCATAGCTTCATTTTGTTTTGTTTTTTACAAGCTCCTTCTAAAGAAAAGATAAACTATACTCCTCCCAGTCCTCGACAATGACACCTTAGAAACATACATCTCTGATATACTTTATACCATTTTATACATCCAAGTCTGTACACAAAAGTGACATATTCATTGTTTTGATAATACACGATGCTGAGAGAGGAGTAATCCTTACTGCTGCCATTTCCAAGACCGTGCACAGACCTTCACGTAAGGACTGGTAAAGCGTTATTGAGGAGTTACATCCTGCTGCTGAACTTGACAAAGATGAAGCAAACTGAAAAGCTGCTGATATTTGGACCTGTCACAGGAGGAGATACAGTGTCAGCAGTGTTCATGACAGATGTCATGAGCACATGAAAAGTGTGCGTGAAGTCTTGTTTAAAGGTGTCAGCCTTTGTGTCCTGACAGTCCAGGGTACGCTCATTGGCTTTGCATTATTGAGTTTCTTTTTCATGATTTAGTGCAAATGCAAGCACGTTGAAATTTTGGAGACCCATCTCAAACTGGGTGGATCAACGGTGAATCTGAATCTGAAATCGACTATTCACGGTTAAAATCACGAAGTCCAGCTTTAAACTGAAAGAAAAAGAATTTCTCATCAGTGTGTTTTGAGTTTGAACCACGCTTTAAGAGTGTGTGTTCTGTAGCATACACTCTCCAGGCGCCTGGAGCTGTTTAATCGTCAGAACCCAACAGTCCACGCAGACCTCGTGGTTTTTGTCTGCAGGAGTTTCAGTGGACATTTTTTGTTCCATACTTCATGACTGTCTGTTTACACTGCATTCAGCTTGTATGAACACAAAAAACTGTTTGAGCTTCAGGCAGGCAGGTGGATGGAAGCGCACTGCACAGAGGCCTGAGTGCTGAGCTCAGAGGCCCTGTGCTCCTTTGTCAGATGGTGCTTTCTCTTTCTGCTCAGTGTCAAGTTCTTGTTTGAACTGAGCTGGCAGGTCGAGTTTGTTTACGCACTTGGCAGTTCGAAATAAATCAGTTTGGTTACAGAAATTACGTGGCAACAATACACAAATGACATTAAACACCTCTTCATGTTTCAAGCCCTCTGAAACAAGCCAGCTGGGGAAACTGTCCAGTGAAACGGCTTCACTGTTTTCCTTGTTCATCGTGGAAAGAGAATTGGTTTTCATTAGACCGTCCGTGTTGTTTCGAGTTTATTTGATAAGCTGCTTTAATAGAAGTCTCAAATCCATCCTACGGTAGCTGGCTTTTCCTTTTGTTTTCATTGACGTCAGAAGTGCCGACCTTTGGAGAGGGATCATTATTTTCCATCTCATCGTTGTGTACAGTGACGAGCGCAAAGCTGTTTTTATCCGTCTCACTACAGAAAGGGATGATGCACACCTCTGCCACCCGCAGTCATTACACAGAGCAGGGGTTAATGCAGGGCGGACACCATGTGAACGGCTTTTACAAGGCTGATGCATTTACCTTGGTGATCTGGCTCTTCAGCTGCCAGCCCCTCAGTGATGCTTCCCTGAGAGCAGCAGCACATGTTGACTGTACAAGCTGCTGCCCACAATCCTTCTCACTGATGTGCTCAGCTTTCCTTTTTTTTTTTTTCTTTCTACTTTACTGAAAGCAGTGTTATTGTCAAGCTGTTGACCATAAAAGTTCCACGTTGCCGATTTCAAACTGAATTCTAGACTCGTGAACATCTGAGGCACAAATCTCAGCAACACAACTTCTCTTCAGTTGTTGTTGCTCTAAAAACTCAGCAGCTCACATTTTGCTCTGATGTTCATGAAGCTGCATATTTGGGGCAGCAGAGCACTACATCTTGATTACTCCTTATTAATGGGTTGATATTCCAAACCTTTGCGGTCCTGTGTTTGCTCATTGAACTTTGTGAGGACAGAGGGCACGTAAGGGCACAATTTCAGTCCCCAGCAAAACAGAAAAAGACCGGACTGGCAAATACACAAAGATGAGAGCAAAAATAACATTCACAACCCAAATTTAGAGCCCCACTCTTGCGGTTCTTTTTCAAATTATAGGGTGGAAAATGGAAAATAGTTTTTCTTCTGTTCTTACTGTTTTTACTCCATGGGGGTTGTGTGTGTGTGTGTGTGTCAGTAGATTGCTTGACTGCAGTAGGAGGAGTCACAAGCTCGTCACCTCATTTATTTCAGGACAATATGGCATTTCAGCAGAAATGATGCTTTTGAATCTCAACAGTCTCTACAGCCCGTCTACTAACTGTGCTAATTAATCTCAACCGAATGATCAAATGTACCGTAGCTGCCATCCTACCCTAAACAATAGCATTTCCTTAGAACATTTCCTAACTTAATGTGTACTTATCTCCTTAACCTGAAGTGTGGTCTTCTTTCTGCTTTTCTTTTTAAGGGAAGGACCGGGTCTTCAACACCCCTCTGTGTGAGCAAGGCATTGTGGGATTTGGCATCGGTGTAGCTGTTGCTGGTGCCACCGCCATCGCTGAAATCCAGTTTGCTGACTACATCTTCCCAGCGTTTGATCAGGTAAGGCACTCAGGGAGGAGGGACTGATGTTTTTAATGACATTATTGTCTCTCAGCAGTGGATGATTTTTTTTTCTTTTTCTTCGCACTTTTATAAAAAGATGCCTGAAGGTAGCATAAGCTGAGTTTATACATGCATATGTTTTTCTTTTCTTTACTGGCTTTTCTTTGCCAGGAATCATGACAAAATGACAATAAATGCAAACATGTTGGCACTAAATGGTTGAGTCCCCGCTACGTCAAGGCAACACCAAGCAGAATATGTTTCCAGAGCCTTGTGTTCAGGAGCAGATTAGATCTGATGTTGGGCCTTTAGTGAGTCCCTCTCTGCTTCTGTGCGCTCACTAAAAAAGGGGCAGTCCAAACTGACCTCAGAGAAACATAAAATCTGAATTAATATCCTACGTGAGTTTATGGCTGGAAAAAATTGGCTTTTTTTTTTGGAGGAATCCCAGTATCCAACACTGTAGACACGAATAAAAGACACCTGAGGTCAAGGGGTTTCTTGAAATAAATTAGCTGGCCGATATCTTTGAGAGAGACCGACTCGGCTCGTGAAGCCAGATGTGGTGTCCAGCAGTGTGGTCCTTATTGAGGAAAGCTGAAACTTGTTTCTGCTGCTTCACCATCACTGGTGCACCAGATCACTGAAGTTTATCCATCATTTACTCCACCGCTGCATGTGTGAATGAGCAGCACGCTCACGTTCTCTGAAGAGTTGCAATACCTGTCATATTAAACAGCATAAGCTTCCTCCGTGTGTGTGTGTGTGTGTGTGTGTGTGTGTGTTCCCACACACAGCAGACAGTGAAAAGGTGGTGCTGGAGACAGTAAATCTTTACAGAGTTGATAACATCTTTGTCGCTGCAATAAAACATTATCAAGTCAGAGTTTACAATCACTTCAGATGTTCATCAGCCTTAAGTTTGTAATAAAGTTATTATTATTTGAAAAAATGCTTTCAAGACATTACGAGTCCAAGATATTTATTTTTTCTTGTCATTTTCTTTCCATTTGTTGTACAGTTGTCATTGTTGCAGTTTTCACTTCAAAATTCTTCATTGATTTTTATTATAGTTGCATATTCAATCTAGTTTCTCTATATGCTTTAAAAAATGCTTAAAGGTGTAAATCTTTTCTTTTAGCCATGGGACCATCAGCTGTGATCCAGCTCAGGCTGGTGTGCTTGACTGAAGTTCCTCCTTGTTCCGTAAATCGTTTAATTGTGTGAATTAAAGAAGGAGAAATCAATATTTTACAAACATGTCACTGAGTTTTGCTCACTTCTGTCCACAAAGCAAATCTTCTTTTTCTATAATCTTTAGACACCAACGTCAACCTTTTTGGAACCGATCATTATTCCAATCATCGGTTACCATCGCCTTTTTGAAACAAACGTCATTTTCAGTCTTTCTTTCTCCTCCTGACTAGAATTAAATTGTGAAGTCTCTTGGAGTACGAACTGGAGTTGACGAGAAAGGAGGAAAATAAAACTTTGGTTCATAAATAAAAGTTAATGTTAAGAATCAGTGCAGTTTTTTTTTCTTTCGATTTTCCATATCCGTCCAACATTTTCTGAGAGACTCAGCTAATTCTCTTTTATTATTTGGCAAAATGAACTGTTATTTTGAGGAGAAAAAAAGACTCTTTGAAGGCTGATTCATAAATCATATACGCAACCACCAAAGGCGAGATCCTGTAGGCTAACATGACTCATCCCTGCAGCATGACATGCTTTAAACTCCGGCTGTAAGGGCTTTATTTGTCTCTTGATAACATTTGTGAGGTGCTTCGTGAAGAGCAGCCGTATTAACCTGAATCTTATCTCATTTCTTTCTAGATTGTGAATGAAGCAGCCAAGTATCGCTACCGTTCTGGCAACTTATTTGACTGCGGGAACCTCACCATTCGAGCTCCGTGGGGTTGTGTTGGCCACGGATCCCTCTACCACTCTCAAAGCCCTGAAGCCTTCTTTGCCCACTGCCCTGGTATCAAGGTCAGTTTAAGAGGAAGAAAAAAGGATAGAAGAATAAAGGTCTTACTGGAAGAATGCCAGGAAACTTGAAATGATCCTGTACTGCCACTTAAATCACTTTAATGCAATCCTGCAGAGGTATCATAAGCTAGAGGCATTCACATTAAACCCAATAAATCCTGAGGCACCTTCTTAATACTAGAACGGTGGGACGGACTGGAGTCGATTACATGATGAGGAAGTGCAACAGCTAGATGGAAAGTGGATATTTATACCAAGATTTTGCTTCTGTTACAGCTGAGGAGTTGGTTTATTCCACTAACAGGCTGTTCTTACACCGAATAAAGACAAAAAAAGCTGATTTCTTGTCTTTGCAGCCTTATGCAATTGCAAAGTTATTTTTCTTCCTCCAAAATATAACTTTTATTGAATAATAAATCTTAAAATGTTTGGTTGCTGTTGTGGTTTGCGCAGAGCTTAGGGAGCTTTCACAAAGTGATGAAATAAGTCAGCCCAGAGAGAGGCATAAGTCTGCCCCCTCTAACTTTGTCAGCAATCACTCATTTTAAATGTCGTTATTGCTCAGTACGTAGTGTTTTTACATACGCTCGCATCGTAGAAGCCAGTAATTTGATTTTTTTTTTTTCTTCAGGAAATAACATCATGAAGGTTAAACTTTCTTTGAAGTGCCATTTCCACTATTCTGACCAAAGGGCTTAAAGTGGTGGGAGCTTTGAACGTCGAGGTCAGGGTCGTTGCCATTCAGTATGACATGAGTAAGAGGAAGAGGGACTTAACAAAAGAGAGAGAACTGTGCAATTCCACAGTGGCTGAGAGCAACAAACAAGCTATTTTTCTACAAAGGTCAGACTGATAAATGTGAATCTTGGCTCAAACTGTCAGCGCCGGTCAGCCCACCTGAGGGTCAGATTCTCTTGATTTACTTGAAAAGCATCTCTGCTTGTGTATTCTTCAGTGCCATTGTTCTACCAACATATCTTTTGTTCAAAAGAATTCCATTAAACCTATAATATTTGGATGATTTGGTCACTGACAGTCATACTGTCAGGTAGTTCAGGCATCACGTAAACTGGCATTCTCGTCGGCATTTCAGCATTGCACTCTAGAATGTAAAATGCTAGAACAGCAGTGTTCAGTCCCTTTATGTCTCATGTCATGTGTTCTTCAGATTGTCATACCTCGTAGTCCAGTCCAGGCCAAAGGGCTGCTGCTCTCATGCATTGCTGACAACAACCCATGCATATTCTTTGAGCCCAAGATTCTCTACAGAGCAGCTGGTAAGCCCCTTTGTGTGTAAATATAGATGTAAAGTCAGCTTGTTTTGTTTGTTTTGTCCCCGTCATGTTCTTCATTGAAATTCAACACTTTGCTTTCCTTGTGACATAGCTGGATTCTTGTGAGATTCTAAAATCACTGAATAAAGAGAAATAAAAAACAAAACACATAAGCCTTTTAAAAGGATGTCTTTTTTTAAAAAAAGTTTAAATCCGGCTGCCTTTCGTGAAAGGTTTTTCAGTTTTCTGGATTGCTCCGTGGATCAAACCATCTGGAGCTTTAGCTTCAATCTGTGAGGCAGGAAAAACAAGATGCCTGGCTGCAAACAACATAAATGAGCTCAGCAAGACCAGAAGTGTTTAGAAGTGTGTCTAAATGGGCTGTGAAGTGTTGACAGGGCTGAGCTTGAACTATGACCTCTTCTGTGCACAGAGAACATCAGTTATTTTGATTGTGCGCAAAAGTACCACAGTACCATGATAAAGTCTTCAAGTGGCCGTGTCAGGCTTGTTTCAGCCATCTAATGTTAATTGCTGGTGTCTCTACAGTGGCTTTGCACAGCAGAAGATATGCATTTCATTTCATTTTAAATGACTTACAAGTCAACGGAGTTGGAGGATTTCTGACAACGTAAGAAAATTATATCAGACAGTCTTTGATTGTAAGATAGTTGTGACGACCATCGCCATCTAGGACACCACGATTCTTTCACAACGTTGATCTTTCGTCAGGGACAGTCCAAAAACGAGTATAATTGTGTGTAGGAGCGTGATATTAATGCATCTCATTATGAACCACATGTACAGACATGGAATATAAGACCACGCTGAAGGCGGCAGGTACTTTTCATGTGTTTAATATTGCACAGCTGGGACCTTGCCATCTAATAGACACTAAATCCTGCACAGCATTGTCTATGAAGGAACTGACAAGGGAAATGATAATTTAATATAACATCATCTTTCAGATTGATATGGTTCAACAAAGCTTCCGAGAGCAGGTGGCTGGATGCTTGGCGATGGCTTTACTTGCATATTTTCTTGTGAGTTCTTCAAAGGCTCTTGAGAGTTGCATCAGTTTTATACTTGTTGCTTCTCCATCATTTCCATCATTGCCTTGATGTGAGTCAGGTAAGGTAAAGTCAGTGTTGAGACATGTATAAGATGGGACGCTTATCAAACTGACATTAGCACTTCACTCTTGAGTCCAGCCTTAGTAACAACCACATCTTTGTTTCCTTGTCAGAAATTTGTGAAACTGCTGTTGAAGCGGTATTGTTTGTGTTAATGTTCTGAACAGCTATTCAAACATGTTAGGACAGTTACAGGGAGGATCTGCGGCACGCGCGTGTGTGATCTTTGCTAACAAGTTGCAGGTTGCGTTTGGGACTCAAGTCCTGTGTTTTATCTATTCCTTTGATGAAAGCATCTCTCATTTGTTCCATTTCTCTCCTGTCTCTTATCTGTCCTCATCCCAAGTCTCTGAGTGGTTTCCAGCTTGTCCTTGTTTCCCTCTGCAGGATGCTAAAGTTAATTGAAATAAGTTTTCTCCTCTTGACTTCTGACTAAAAAGTAATCCTGTTTCTTAAAATCCCTTTCTCACATCAATCTGTTGTTTGGACAAGTCACTCATCTGCTTGTTAGCAACAGTTATTGGTACAATATGAAAAATGCCAAGATAACGGGGTCCTCCAGTGTCACAAAGAGGGCTTTCACACTGGCAGGGCTCCGTGCCGGTTCTGGTTCCCGGCAAGCGTTCAGACCAAAAAAATAACAGGTTCAGAACCTGAAAAGTTGGTTCGCACCTGCAAATCATGACATCAGCAGTGGGCGTGTACCACAACATGTGTTAAAAGGAAAAAACAAATAAAATAAGTGGTCTGCAGAGGAAACCAAATGTTTGGTGGCCAACTGGGCATCATCTGAGTTCTAAACAAAGCTGGAAACAAACACAAGGAAAAGTAGCTCCATGCTGAACTGGTGGAGGAGATGACCAAAACTGGTTCACCTGCACGCCTGATCAAATTATTGATAAACTCCAAAAACTCGAGAAAGAATATAGAGACAGCAGAAAAGAGCTGGACGCGGGGATCCAGACCTGGAAAAAGAACTGTTGGACAGCGTGATGGTCAGAGACCAGCAAACCAGGTTTGTTTACTGTTGCCGTAGTAACGCGGAGTAACGTCCTCCCACTTTGGTTTCGCCCTCTAAACTGGTGTGAACACGGTCTAGGTTGCCAGCAAACACAGAGGTTCTCAGACTCCAGAATGGAACCGGAGCCAGAACCAGAACCGTATCTATCTGAAAGCCCTAAAAGAGGCTCTCGTGCCTCAAATGATGCCTCCCTGCATTAGGGAGACACCTTTTGATTGTAGCAGCATCTCCCATTTTCTGCTAAAGACAACATACAAGACACTTTTGTCCAATTGAAGCCTTCCCATTTAGTGGGTCCTGAAATGATCCTTCATGGCCTAGTTTTGGTAATCCCATTTGACATTCTGAAAAATACCATTATTCACTCCAGCTGGATAATTTTCAGTCTCTTCTGCTTTTCTAAGTCTAATGTTGCTGTATATTGTTTATAAAGACCACTCATATTTGATTTAAAACAGTGAGATGTTGAGACGTCTCAGCGTCAAGCTTCAGACCCTCGATCTGATCGAGATGCTGCGGCGGGTTTCTGAAGAGAGCTGCGCATGAACGCATGCCTGCAAACCTCAGTAAACTGAAACAACGTTGAGAGAAGAGAGAACCAACAGTTTTCCACATTAAGCGGTAGATGGTGTGACAGAAAAGAATACCTTCAGGTTATTGTAGCTAAATATAGTTCCATAACTTATTGAATGATGAGGTGTACTTCATTTTTCCAACTCACTGCTCTCAGGCTTAATATTCGTTATAAAAATGAGTTAGGCTCACGTGGTTGCGGAGTCGCCTCATGTAAGGAGGCTACAGTCTTTGTGCAGAGCTGGTGCCCTGAAATGTAACTTACGTATGGAAGCTCAGTGAGCAACCAGAACCCAGGAGCCCAGAAGGAAGAACTTTGTGGAACCTTGAGTTTAGAGGGTGAAACAGTTTTTTTAAAAAAAAGGTCACGGTTCGGTTGGAGTCGATACATTGGTGTCTGGGTTCGATGTTTTCGATACAGAGAAATTCAAATGGGCCGCCACCTGAACCAGACTGTGGATTGTCTGTGGGCTGCAGATTGGGCCACACACACACGGCTAACGTCACCAGCTAAAATCTGTGTTATACTTTGAACAATGATGACAACAGTGAGCAATGTTTGATTATCAGTATGTTAAAAATCAACAAGGCATTAAGGAATGATGGTGTAACAGAGTTCACTTCCATTCAGCGTGTTACTAAAGCGTTTTCAACTACAGAAAGGCTTCGCAGCTATAAAAGTGATAATCATCGCAGTTATTTCTTTTCCCTGTTTAAAGGTGTTCTGGGTGTGTGTCCTCCTTGTTTTTGTTTACTTCCATCTATCGATGCACTGACATGATGTCGGCATAAATGAACTGACATGTTTGTGGTATTTCTGCCAGTATAACAGACGTAGTTTAATGGTTTTTATTTTAAAGTCACCGTTCTCTTTTCATCAGCCTTCTGTTTCACAACAAAACCAAAGTGGCTCTAAATGCCTGACCTGTTTCCTGTTGGAGGATCTTCTACTTCTGCTACGGTAACAGCAATAATTACAAACCTTGTTTCAATGACACAGAGACCTTTTTCATCCCTCACCTACAGAACTTTGCTGGAGGGATTTTCTTTGGAGATGGAGGAGCAGAAGGAACGTTACCCGTTGCCTGTTACCTGTTGCCTGTTACTTGTTACCTGTTGCCTGTTGCCTTGCTTTGTTGGTGTTGCCATGCTGAGCTTAGAGGAGAGAAGAGAGAAGATAGAGGAAGGTGGACTAGGACACTGTTTTTGTTTTTTGAGCTATCGAATTGAAAGCCTCGTATTGAACAATTCAAAGCGAATACATGTTTTTTTTTCTGGGTCTCCGTGTGTGTATGTAACTAGTAACTATTATGTTAAAAGCCACCTTTGCGTAAATGTTACAGAATGTCAGTATGCAAGTGCCTGGTGAGTCTCATAATGAGAATGGCTTCAACATCCTGCAGCACACATGCATCATGATGATGTGGTGGACTTGACTCTGAGTGGCCATGTCTGCATCCTGTAGGAGTTTATGCTTCTGTCTTTGAAGCTCTCCGTCTGGGTTTGATTCCCAAGAGGGACCAGCTCAGGTTTTGTAGGAATTCTTGTGAATTACTAAACTCTAATCCCTTGGGTTAATGAATGAAATGAATAATCCTGGGCTTACACCAAATGATTTTGACAGTCCCAAATTGGAGTTTTACTGGAGTCACAGCGCGCTCCCGTCATCTCGATTGTTAGGTTTAAGGTGATAATCTACGACGTTTCATGCGGCATCTTCCTAGTCTTGGGCTTGCGACAATATCAAACATGTTTGATATTATCGCAAGTCGTAGTTATGTAACACAATCAACAGCCAATAAATGATCTCTGACAAACGCGGAAACAGAAAACCTGACAGTCAGAACAAGAATAAATATAATTCCATAAAACGTCTGGCTTTTACTCTGTTTGTTTTACAGACCATTGATAAAGCGCCGTACTGCGCCGCTGGCATTATTCCATTGTTAGTCCAGACGATCTAAAACTACATTAAATCATTTATTTATTTGATCTATTTGCTTTACTTCAAATAAATGCAAAGATTGACCCATGGCAGTGTGATAATGGTCCAGTGATTAACTCAGTGGGCCTTCAAGTAGAGGATTATAGGTTCAAATCCTATGTTTGCCCCCTTTTTTTCTTCCTTTTTCTATCCAGTAAAGGCTGCTGGAAAGTCTTTAAAAAAGATGCTGATATCACATATGAAACATAACCTGCTAACTACTGCT
>JBAMYA010044903.1:0-12108 GCA_037176975.1 Arrhamphus sclerolepis
CATGTATAAGGAAAAAGAAAAAGAAAAAATATATTTCTGCTTTTATTTCTGATTATGTCAATTCTGGTCCTCCATAGCTATACGTAGAAGTTTGAGATATTCCACTTTTGGATGAAATTAAGGAATAAGAGGTTTATAGATCACACATATTGAGGCCTGGCCATGAGAAGCTGTAAAAGTCAGCACCAAATTTTTTTTTAAGTCATTGCGTTGTTTAGCTGGCAGCCAGTGTAAAGAGGGTAAAACTGGTGTAATACGATGCCATCTGGGAGCTCCAGATAAAAGCCTGCCTGCTGCATTCTGCACAATCTGCAGTCGGTTTAACGAACATGTGTTAAAACAAGTAGAAAGAGAGTTAGACGAGTTTATTCTAGGAGAAATAAAAGCATGTAAAATCATCTCCAAGTCAGTGCGTCAAGTCAAGTTTTGAAATATTCTAAAGATCTCAGCTATGTCCCGCCTCTTCTGCTGTCGATTGATGTGTCGCTAATTAGACACATCATCATTTCAGAATGGCAACCACAAAAAGATCAAGTGAGAAGACAATCTCAAAACAAAGATGGTTTTACAACCGATAAAAGAAAAGAAGAAGTGGAAGTGAGAAAGATGACTGAACTCTCAGTTGCAGATTTAGATTCCCTGGTTCCCAGGTTCTGGGTTTTGGTTCCCAGGTTCTGGATTTTGGTTCCCAGATTCTGGATTTTGGTTCCCAGATTCTGGATTTTGGTTCCCAGATTTTGAGTTTTAGTTCTCAGACTCTGGGTTTTGGTTCCCAGAATTTGGATTTTGGTTTTCAGATTCTGTGTTTTGGTCCCCAGATTCTGTGTTTTAGTTCTCAGATTCTGGGTTTTGGTTGTAAATATTTGGTTTTGAATGGATGCCGTCGTCCAGAACTGATTCTGCTTTGAAGCCACTGAAGAACTGGTTTTCTTTTCCACACAATGATCCCCTATGGAGCCACATGGCGACATCATCACGTCTCGTCCAATGTCGAACCTCCTCCTCTGAACATAGTTTCTGAAGATGACCAGGGTTCACAAAAGGACACCGAGGACAGTGTTTGTCTGTGTCACGTGTCTGCCTTTCTAAATGTTGTTGTCGTCTGTGTTTGTGAACGCTCAGCGTCGTGCCGACGCACGTTTCCACATGTTGACCTGCGCTGCTACAACAGGATTTATAGCAGCTGGTTTGAGAAGCTGAGGAGGACTTTTAAATACAAACTGTCAATCAACCAGAACATTAGGTGGTTGACTCATGGATCAGACACTTGTTGTGACTTTTGTGGTTAATTGCATCGTTAGAGAGCAGGACGTTGAGCACTAAGGACCGAAGCATTGATCAGTTGGACGCGTGCTTTCAAAGGTTTGAGAAGGTTAAACTAAGTTCATCTGAAAGAGGCGTTTATAGTTTCAGATTTTGAACTCATTGGAGGTCTAACTGTCCTTTTGTAAAGATTATTACCTCCACTTCTTTTAGCTTTTTGTTTGGAATGAACACTTCCAAAAATGTACTGATGTTCAGTTGTGCAGTGAAACTGCCTGACTGGTCCTGGTCAACAAGGACAAATCTACAGTTTCGTCCATCATTGCTCTGTGTCTCAAACTTTCTGTGAAGGTTTCGGGCACCCTGGTAGCAAATAACACAGCGACTGCAGCTCCAAGATCCAACAGTTTATTTACACCAGGGGTGCCCAACTCCAGGTCTCGAGGACCCCTGTCCTGCATGTCTTGCATGTTTTCTGGCCACAACACAGCTGATTCAGATGAATCCAGGTCTGCACAAGCTCGTTAACGATCCATTCATTTGAATGGATCATTTCATTCAATTTCATAATAAAAATGCATTTCACAAACTATTTCCCCCCATATTAGATATAAATTGGAATTGATATAAATTAATTTACTTTTTTGCTCAGTTTTTAAAAGATGTTAACATGGAAAATGGATAAAATTTCAAGTCGGATTGTATCGTCGGGAGTCCAAGATTAAAAGTTTTAGAAGGTTACAACTGTTACAAGGCCAACCACGTCCTCTTTCATTGTGTCTCCGTTTACAGAGACGGGCCCAGCAGGATCCACAGAGTTGGAAAAAAATACCCCTCAGTACCATTTCCACTGTTTGTGAACTGTCTTTTTTTTTTTTTTTTTTTTAAAAAAAAAAAAAAGAAAAAATAGGGTCACAAAAAAAGAGGAAGAGAAAAACAAGCCAAAACAATGTGATTGTCTTCGTTGAAGAAGCTGAGTTAGCTGCTGTGTTTCCTCATTTGCGTGTTTGCATTCAGTGCAATTATAATTATATTATAATTTACATTTTTGTTACTTTTCCAGAATTTTCTTCAACTCTGTCCCCATTGCCTTTCTTGTTGTCACTCAGAAAATGTCAGCGACCACGTTATCTGTAGGTTTTTTTTATTTTCATCCTAACACATCAGTTACAAGAGAACTATCTACGTTTGTGAACGCCGACTGTTGCCTAGCTGTTAAATGTATATTTAAGTCTGATCATTTTCAAACTGCAGGTTGTTCTAGAACTCTTCTTAAATTTCTTTCATGGGAAAACAGTACAGGACTAGCCTTCACACCACAATCATAGTTTTTCAGCTGCTCTTACTTTGGTTGGTTGTACACCGGTTTCCAGCCACGAAACTCGATTTTCAGCATACTTTTCCACTTAATTTCCGCTTCACTATTAGCTGAGCAGCAAACGAGAGGACATAGATGCTTAACAACATACCAACCAAACCTGCCATGACAACATCTGTGTTAACAGGAAAACCATTAGACCAAAATATATGGATTCATTTAATGTTTGTGCGAAATAAACCAGGTGGTTTGCCAGCAAGATTGTTTTTCTTATTTTCATCTAGATTAAACAAATTCTTTTATTTCCACACAGTTTTCTGCTTTTTGATTGTTGGCCCAAAGACTTAAAACCGCTAACATTTTTTTTCATGTTGAAATATTGATTTTAATTTAATTTAAAGGATTATATGAGTACTTTTATAAACCGTTGTCTAGCTCTCATGGTCCCCTTTCCAGACTATTGTCAAAGAAAGTAACACTGGACCCCTGGTTTTCTCTCGGGAAAACT
Organism: Arrhamphus sclerolepis; assembly: GCA_037176975.1. Taxonomy (NCBI): domain Eukaryota; kingdom Metazoa; phylum Chordata; class Actinopteri; order Beloniformes; family Hemiramphidae; genus Arrhamphus; species Arrhamphus sclerolepis. The sequence continues at coordinate 3,090 of JBAMYA010044903.1, forward strand.
GCAGTTCGCTTTATGGAGATGCAGTTATCTTCTGTAGGGGTCTTATTGTGCGAACTGGAAGGTCAGATCGGAGGTCGTTACAGTCATAGAGGTGGGATATCACCACGGGCTGTTCCAGGAGTTGTGTTGCATGTTGAATCAGGTATGATCTTATTTTCTGGATGTTGTGCAAAGCGATATGATTGAAAAACTGAATCAGTGTGGTCAGAGAAGGATAACTGGTCATCCAGTTCTTAGTGACCTTCTTAGGAGTGATGGTAGTCAAGGAAACATTTCTGATTATATTGTGGGCATGGATAGACAACACTTCTGTCTTTGACAGGTTGAGTTGAAGGTGCTGGTCCTTCATCCAGCCAGATAGGTCAGAGAGACAGCTGAGATACCTGCAGAGATTGTGGGGTTCATCCAGTGAGAACGACTGGTAGAGTTGTATGTCATCTGCATATAGCAGTGATATGAGAAGTGTGATTGAATAATGTGGTCCAGACAGGTGGCGGACTAAATATCCAGGTGAAATGGTCTAAGCACTGAGCCTTGAGGCACCCCTGTGGAAAGATGATGATATGAAGACGTTTTTGCTGTCTGTGATTCTCGAAAGCACACGTGTCAAACTCAAGGCTCGCAGGTCACCACCGCTTCAAAGACGATCATAAGCTTATAACCAAAAGATTTTTATGGAAATTTTAATACAACTGTTCAGTTGATTCAGTACTGACATCAAAATGTAGAATAACTGAGGTGAAAACTGCTAATTTTCGTCAAAACTTGTGAATGAAAAGGTCAGAATTTTGTGGTATTTTTGGTGTTTTGCTGCTGGGGAGGGAATCGGGTGTTGTGGTGTCGTGGAGCTCGGTGGAGTCGGACACTTTCACCTGGTGGTTGCAAGATTGTTCAATGTGATGGTTGCCCACAATTTTAAACCAAAATATATAGAATGATGAATATTTTTGAATATTTATGATGATTGTTGTTTTGTTACATTCCATGTAATTGTAATGGATGTTGTAGGAGAGAGGAATGACATCATGGGAGAGACAAAAGCAACAAAGAAGAAAAGAAAAAGAAACAAATCAGCTTTCTTCTGTTGATAATTTTTAATTTTTTTTGTAATTATGTCATTAAAATATGGCGTCATTTCTCAAAATAACTTCATGACTTAAATGTTTTGTCTAGACCCACATCACATAGATCAGTTCTGTCTTGTGTTGTTAAATGTTAGAATATCAGATTTATTCGTTCTAGAATGTCTAGCTCTACGTCCAACCCTCCTCCTCTATCCAGGCTTGGACCAAAGTGACCCAAAACAGAGACTTTGGCACAGTTACTGGTCTCTGCTCTGACTGCAGCTGGGAGTACTGGGAGGCTGCTGTGAGAATGACCGCCTCCCAGTGCTTTGGGACTGGGAGGGGCTCACAGCAGCACCTGCTGCTTGTGCGTCAGTGACGTGCAGCGAGGCCATCGTTGTAGTCCACGGAGACGGACGCCAACGCTGCACCACCATGTAGGTGTGGAAGCACCGTAGCTGCAGAACGTCAGAGTCTCCAAAACAGCAGAAAAAGTCTGTAGATTTGTCACCAGTTGCTTTTGACAAAAAACAAACAAAAAAAAAGGTTCCCGAAAGGGTTTGGAAAGTCAGAAGTTGGCAACACTGCTCTGGTGACAGGAAACTTCAGCTTTGCAGCATCTACAAATAACTTTTCTTTTATCAACTCCGCCGTCTGGAAGAAGTTTAATTCAAATGTCCACGATAGATTTACCTCCAGTTCAGTTCTTTTCCATGAACCACGGTTGTCTGTCTTCAGATTGTGAGGAGAACGGACTTTCAAAGTAAAAGTAGAAAAAAAAAGTGTTAAAGTGCATTGAAATACTTTTTGGCATTAATTTATGAGTGCGTTAACGGGCCCTATGAGTATTTGTTCAAAACTGATGCCTTCTAGATGTTTCTGGCGGAGCCGCTGCCTCTGAGAACACGTTGCAGCATATTTTATGTTCTGCGCGAGCGTTATGCTTTACCAGTGTGTCGAGTTTCATCTGAGTTGTATTTGTAAGTTTGTTTTTGTGTTCCTGGCATGTTTAAGTCACAGTTCGCTGAATGAGTGTATTTTCTGTACCGAAGCCAGGTAACCTCAGGACTCAGGACTCAGGACTCAGGACTCAGGAGGCGCTTCGTCCTCCAGCAGGCCAGTATCTGGCTCTAACCCACCAGGCAGCGTAGGGAGGGAGAACTGGCTAACTGTCTGCTCCACCATGGTACCGTAGTACCCGCGTTTTACCCTCCTCCTCTCAGTCGTCATGCTGCAGGCGGCTGGCCATGTTAGCTAGCAGCAGCCGTCCATGTCTGCGCCTCCCTCGCTAACATTGACCAGCCTTCTGCAGCCGTAGACCCAGAATATCTGGCCCTTCCACTTAAACGGAGAAAGAAAACGTAGGCTGCTAATTGGACGTGCAGGTGTGCAATTTAATTACACGCTGCCTGGAATTTATTTAGCTACACGTGTGCAAGAAGGTCTGGAATTTACTCGCACTGACTCGAGATTTGGTCGTAGACTGGAGTTGGACCGTTGGCTTGTCTGTCAAACTCTCTGTGAATAATATAATATAATATAATATAATATAATATAATATAATATAATATAATATAATATAATATAATATAATATATATATTTTTCCATTCACACAAGCATGGAGATCTTTTTAAAGAATCACAAATATTATTCATATGATAGTAACATTTTGTCATAAAAATGCAAATTTTCAAGGCTGCAGCTTTTAGACATAATAAATTGTATAAAAAATATACAATTAATTTAAAAAAATAAAGATATAATATAAAAATATATAAATTGTGAATATCCTATAGTTGTTAACTTTTTGTCCCAAAATTAAGATTTTTTTTTAATCTAAAATTTTGAATTTCACAAATTTCTTGTAATTTTTTTTTAACATAAATTACAATTCATATATCTTAAATTGCAAAACTTTAACTTAATACAGCAACTTTTTCCATAAACTAAAAGTTGAGTTTTGAAAAATTGCAACGTTTTGATTTTTTACTTGATGTCCTACAATGTTGATTGTTTCACAATATCATAGTTTTGTCAAAAAATTATATCAAAGCTCCAATAAGGTTCTTACAGTGTTTTGTCAATTGCTCAACGGGTTCTCCCTGCTCCCTCAGTTATTCGTGTTTGCGACATTCCCTCTTGATGGCAATCATTTTGGCACCTTTTCATAATTTCTCTGAAATTTTCCAGTTCAGTTTGTAGCCCCAGTTCACACTGAGAAACAACACCGGCCCAGCTAGTTTTTAAATGAATTCTGTCTGGTTTTTGGCTGTTCTACTCGACAACTGAGCAGCTGCAACAACGCATGCTGATATCTTGGACTCCACTGTGGTTTCTAAAAAGGGTAAATCTCATTTCTCTCCAGCCTTCAGCCGTCAGTTTCTCATCTGGGCTCAGAGTCAGCTGGTGTTGCAGCAGATAAACAGAAACTTTTCTGGATTGTGGCAGAAAATAAAGTCGTAAGCTCTGACAGACATCCCCCTGGTTCTCCTTTCACTCGTTATCCCTCCTGCCAGGAAACAGATGCTGCTGTTTTTAGAAAAATAACAGATGAGCAGAGTTAATAATGTGGCAAAACTCCAAGTTTTAATTGATTTCTGATGTGGTTCAGTTGTTGAACATTAGTCCCAGTTAGAGGTTTGTTAACATCTAAATTATTAAACATTCACAGTTCTGGAGAGAATCGTGGTAGAACCAGGAGGTAACAGTTGCTTCAACAAGTTCATCCAGCATCTCTGGATCAGAGCTGATCAACATTCAGGAGTTCTGGAACTTTCCCCTTTCTACTTTGGTATCACCATGATTTCTCCTTTGGTTCCACCCTGGTTTCTCCTTTAGTTCCACCCTGGTTTCTCCTTTGGTTCCACCCTGGTTTCTCCTTTAGTTCCACCATGGTTTTTCCTTTGGTTCCACCCTGGTTTCTCCTTTAGTTCCACCATGTTTTTTCCTTTGGTTCCAACCTGGTTTCTCCTTTAGTTCCACCAGGGCTTTTCTTTGGTTCCACCACAGTTTCTAGTTTGGCTCCACCAGGGTTGCTTCTTTGGTTCCACCAAAGTTGCTCCAAAAATTTTAACATTTTGTTGTAAAATCTGGACTTTTGTGTAAATGCACATATTTATTGAAAAAGAAATCATAGATTTTTTTCTTTAAAATTATGAAAATAAAACAGAATCTTGTAAAACTGCAACTGTATATGCTAATGTAACAATCTTTTGTTGTTAAATATCAACTTTTTTCATAATATTTGAACTTAAATTTTATTGTAAAAAAGCACACTTTTTATGTGGCAGAATTTCAAATTTACATTTAGGTGTAAAATCACTAATTATGCACAATCACAATTTTGTACCTAGACTTTATCATGAAATGCACTTATGGATTTATTTTTTCAGAAATATCACATATTTGTTGAGATATATTTTTTGTTACTGTGTTCGCTTCATCATTTTCAAGCAGGAATTTAAACAATAAATCTCATTAGGAAGCGGTAGAACTACTGGAAGATGGAAACCGACTCACGTTTTCACGTAGGGATCTGAGAAACCATTGACGTCCATGGCTGCCAGGTGGGCGCAGCGCTTCACTCCCACCCAGAGACCACCACCACGGCGACCTTCACCTCCTCCCCCTCCCTCGAGGTCAGGATGATCCGGACCGACCGGAGGCAGAAACTGCAGGGAGAGAAGAAGACGACCTCTCTCCTCCAGGCTGTGGAGCTGCTCGTTCTCCCACTGCAGACCAGATTAGAGTCACATTAGTCCAATCAGATTCATCCGATCAGCTCAATCAGATTGGAGGTTTGAGTCTAGAGGAAGACCAAATAGGAGATTTATGGACATAGTAGAAGAGGACATGAAGAGAAGAGGATGTAGAGGACAAGATAAGATGGAGACGGATGAGCTGTAGAGACCGCTGAAGTGAACAGCCAAAAGAAAAATCACAACTTTTTGATTTAGGACTTTTGATGGTGAAATAGCTGCTCAACAGCTGTGCTGCAGAAAAACTATTTGTAAAGGTCAAAGGGGGCAGGCCAGACCCCTGGCAACCCTATAGTCCTACAAATAAAATACAAATAAAATTTAACTGATTGATATGCACGTTCCTGACACCTGAGATGAGACTCCACCTCTGATGGTGTTCATTAATACCCATCTTACTATGGTTCCTCCACTCCTATCTGTGGTGGCAGTGCAGTGGAGGGGGGATTAGCTTGATCTCTTGATCCCCACTGGTCCTGTCCTGCCCCAACCTCCCCCATCCTCCCCCACTGGTCCCGTCCTTCCCCACTGGTCCTCATTACAGAAAATACCTGAAGTTAGTTCATCACCTGAACCTCATCCTGTTTTCACTATTGATGCAGAAGTGCCGCTTCTGATCCATCAGAACTTTCAAAAAAAGATGAAAAATATGATTAAAGTCAGAGTGTTTCCTCCAGTTTCAGCTGGTTTACAGCGGTGGATAGCAGAATAAGGGTCAGGAAATAAGCAGATCGATAGCGTTAAAGCTGCTTCAGATGATCCTCTCTGATCAGCGTCGCTGGTCTCCTGGACCAGGAAATCACATCACATTTGTGGTTCTGACAGACAGACGGTGCTCTGATCTTTGACAGATGTTGGAAATTAAAAATAAACTACAGAGAAACATCAGAACTTTCATTCCACAAAAATGTGGGCAAACATACAAAATAGAGAAAAACAAACAAACTCCTAAGTGCCTCTAATACTCAGATGCAGTTTTTTGGTTTGGAGCATTCAGATGTGTTAACACAATGACAAAGGGGAAAGAAATCACCAGTGGTCTTAGAGAACCATTTAATACCATACATTAGTAACTAAGCTTTTCATGAATGGGAAACATTCAAGACAGCCGTCAATCAACCCAAAAGTGGACTTCCCAGTAAATCTGAGCACCTCACTGACAGCAGAGTCAGAAGAAAACTGGACCATAATCGTTTGGTTGGTTTTCCAGGAGAAATGAACCTGAATGAACAGTGAAATGAAATGAACATTGCTGGAACGTTGACAGAACTTTGGTGGTATATTGCAGGAACTTGAACTGGAACATTGCAGGGACCCTAGAACCTCCCAAGAGTCTGATAAAATGACTTCTGCTGGACAGGAATCTGAAAATGACTGAATTGTGGGTAATTTTGGTCTGCACTCATTAGTTTTGTCTATTTGGCTTCAGTTTTGTTAAATGAGTAATTGCACGGTCTTTAGCATCATTATTTAATTAGAAATGAATAATTAACAGCAGTAATTTCCTCATATCTTGTGATGAAATCAGCAGTTCACGCGATAAATAAATATTAATTAATTGGAGAGCACAGCCATTAGTAATTCTAATGTCATTCCACTGTTTCTCGTCGGAGACCGTTAATTAGAAATATTCTGTGCTGCCAGTTAGTTTAATGAATTTTAGCGTCAGATGGAAAATCCTGTTAACAAGCAGGACGAGGAACGTGTTCGTTTAATTACAGCCCTGATTAAACTGTTGTCTTTCCAGCTTTTATCCGCCGAGCAAATCTAATCTGCTCTTTGTGTCCATGCCCATGGTCGCCCCACAAACCCAACAAAAGCTGAGGAAAGGTGAGTCATTAGAAAAACACTGCAGCTTGTCCAAACACCTGGAGGTTTGTGAGGTTAATGAGCTCACGGTCGGCTTCAGAAACCACCGGAAGAGTCTCGTTTCCTTCAGAGCAGCTCTGCATTTTGGATAAAAGCCACACACAAATGAGGATTGAGAGCAACATTTTTCTTTTTCAGTTTTAACAGTGACAGTGAGTTTCCCTTTTTCTCTTTTGATGGAAATGTTTCATTTTCAGATGTACAGAGCCTCTGGAGCCAGTAGGGGGCCCCCAAGCTGAAAGATCAGCCTCAAAATGCAGCCCCCCCCCCCCACCATGTCTGTGAGTTTATTAAATCAAGAATTAATGAGTCTCAACTTCAGCTGTGAGTTATTTTATAGCAATTTTCCATTCAGAAGGTTTTAGTTTCATTAATGTCATTTATACAGTTTTCTTCAACAAAACTGTAAGTTTATAAATAAATTCTTCAAGACATCAAGTTGCAATTTCATGTTTAAAAAGTTCAAATTTTCCAAAACTAGTGACTTGCCAAATGTGCGATTTTTACGACTAATTGTTCTGATTTTAAGACGTTAGAAATACATGAAATTCACAGTTTTGCAACATAAACTCAGAATATTGTTTAAAAAGTATATTTTGTCAATATTAGCCAGCAAAAAGTTACAATATTGAGTCGAGATATTACAAGAAAAATTTGTGAATTTTCTAACATGAGTGTAAAACAATAAAGGTTTTGTGGGAATTTTTTTAAATTTTTTTGGACAAAACTACAATATTGTAAAATGATAAATTTTACACTGACATAAGGTGACATGAAGTAAAAAAATCAAAAAGTTTCAATTTTTCAAAACTCAGTAGTTTATGGCAAAAACTTTAAAGTTTTGACTTTGCAAAACTGCAAATTCGCAATTTTAAGATATAGAATCGGAATTTTATGTCAAAAGTTCATATTTAAAATAAAATAGAATCTGCTTTTAACAACAATAAATTTGTGAAATTCACATTTCTTTTAATAGAAACATTCTTAATTTTGGGACAAAAGGTTGTGAATATAGGGTATATATAGGGTGTTTTGTTTGAATTATATATATATATATTTATATATATTATCTGTTTTAATCAATTATATATATATATTTTTTACAACTGGTATCAGGTATGTCTAAAAGTTGCAGCCTCAAAAAGTTATTTTTTATGACAAAATGTTTGTCTGTTTTCTCTGGAACCATGCATGTGAGTGTGCTTGTTTTTGCTAAGTGTTAGGTGGAAATAATGATTAGAAAAATAGGAGTTTGTATGTGGGTTATAAGGATTTGTTGGAATTGTTGAGAGTGACAAAGCTGGTTTGGCTGTGGTACCCATTTTGTCAGGAAGTATCCATTTTGTGGGCAGGTTAATGGAGGTAGCCATTTTGTGTTGTAGGTAATGGAGACTTTTGTTTGTTGGTTGTGTTCTTTTTTGATTTTTTGTGGTGGTGTGGTGGAGCAGTGAGAGCTGGCATTAGGGGACTCTGGGATGCCAGAAATCACTGTTTAGCCTCCTAGAGGGAGGTGGGACTACACGAAACACCGTTGAAGGGAAGTTCCCACCTGAAGACCCAGATACATGTCAGTTATCACTGCTCACAAGGTAGTTTATGGTCCGACTTGCTTTTACTGAGTGTTGGTTTGTTATTTGGATCACATACTTCTGCACACAGAACATAACAGTAGTAGAGTAGTGTAGTTTAGGTTCCAAGGGGTCACCATGCCCTACCTGCACACCGGACATAACAACTTAGTGAAGAGAATTTATGATGTCAAGGGCTTTTACTGAGTGTTAATACTTTCTATAGAGCACAGGTTTTTTTGTCTATATTTACTTATAACCTAGCCCAGCTAGTGACTGCTGTGAATAGGGCAGTTGACAACAAGGGAAAATCCATGTGACAGCCTGGAAAGACAGCTGGCAAGAGGGAATAGACCCCAAAGGTGCTGGTAGGGGCTAGCAACCCATGGCAGTGGTGGTGAGGCTGAGCAGTTTTGCTACAAACAAAATTAGCTACATGTTCTTTTAGGAAAATACCCCAAGAGTTAGCGAGAGCAGGAGTGGAACACGGCGACAGACACTGGACTGGACATGATGACGCATAGGATGTGTGACTTGGTAAAGGATAGGGCCACGGCCTTAATCTCTAGGGTTAGAACTAGACCAGTACTCAGGGGAAGAGGAAAGAAGTTGTAGGGGTTAAAAGTAATGGAAAAGAGGATAAGGAACTTCAGGTTTGGATGTGGCTGGCAGAAAGTAACATCAATTAAAGGCCTTAGAACGCATCAGGGGAAGATGAAGTGTTTAGCAAAGACAGGACAGTACAGCCGCATTGATCA